>OZ010669.1:56006464-56126464 GCA_963932185.1 Troglohyphantes excavatus | reverse complement strand
CATTTACAATATTAAATTTTAAACACGGAATTCAAGTCGACGTGGTGTTTCTGAAAACAAATCAATTACTTTCTCAGGGTTTACAGTTATTTCTCGGTGAATATAGAGTGCAGCAAGACCATTTAGTCGTTGCTCGCTCGTAGTACTCCTTAAATATGACTTTAACCGTGTTAAGGAAGAAAATGATCTTTCATTGGAAGCAATGGATACTGGAAGAATACAGATAATTTTTAACAATTTGTAAATATTAGGAAAAAACTGAATATCACACTTGTCAAGTGCACGAAGGGCATTTTTCGGAACTAAATCTAAACTTGACAAATGTCGATACCACAGCCGTAGTTCGCCAATTAGTATTTCTTCATTTGAGTCCAAAACATCTGCATAAGCTGAATGCAAGTTGCTTGCTTCTTCTTCTTGTTTCACGGTTATGTTAACGTCAACCTTTGTTGGAAACAAACATTTAAAATTTGAAAGCACATTTTTATGCTCTAAAAATCGTTCTTGAATTTCCTTTAGAAAGCAATCTAACAATGGTATATATATTGCTGCCCTATAATAGTCTTCTGGATATTCACTTGGAATATTGCATCTATTGATTTGACGCCTAGCCCGACGAGGAATTGTCACAGAAATATCTTCTTCCTCGCAAAGTTTGACTACATCGCTGAAAATATATTTAAACTCGTTCTCTGCATCTCCTCGCATGTCTTGAACAATACTTTGGCAATGATCTGCGTAATTCAGTGCGTCTCTCAAATCCATATCTTCAGTTTGCAAATATTTACTCAGCGGAAGGGTGACAGAAAGAAGTCGCTGTAAGCAATATATTCCTGTTAAAAACTCAATTTGTTTAACTGCAACCAATAATATACTGGCATTTGTGGCAGTATCTTTATCACCATCTGAAAAAAGCATTTCTAGTGATTGTAAAATTGCAGGCAAAAGTTCTACAAATATAATGACGGAGTCATGTCGATCTACCCATCTAGTTGGGCAAAGTTTCTTTAAATGTCTTGATGCTGAAGGCAACACAGAGGTAATGCAGTTGTTGAGCACATTTTGTCGTTTCGATGAAGAAGAGAAGAAATTAATACATGTACTCAGAGTTCCGACCGCATTTCGAATACAAACTACATTGCAGGCGTGGCTTATTGCTAAATTTAAGCAGTGTGCACTACAGTGAACATATAATGCATGCGGAAATTTTTTTTTAATATGCGCTTGAACACCAGAAAATTTTCCGCTCATTGCACTAGCGCCATCATATCCCTGACCTCTTAATTTTCCAGTATTGACCCCATACGATTCCAAACTATTCAAAATGCTGGACGCTAAGCCAGAACCCGTTGAATCATATACAGGGACAAATTGTAGAAACTCTTCATGTATGCGAGCATGCCCATCAGTGCTACCCAAAAATCGGGCACAAAGAGAGAGCTGTTGAATTCCAGAAATATCAGTCGTCTCATCTGCCAACACGCAAAACCCATCAGCAGAGTTGATTTTTTTCACTAGTTCCGCTAAAATAATTTTGTTACATGTCGATATCACTTCATTTTGGATTCTCGGACTTATATACATTGCATTTTTACTTGCCGTTGTTAAATGTTTGTATAAATCAGCATCACCAGCTCTTGCTCGAAAGCGTAGCAGAGCTCGGAAATTCCCGTCATTCTCAACGGGCTCAGAAATATCATCTATAGGTCCATAATCTCTGTGACCTCTTAATGCAACACCTTGTCTTCCTAATAAAATGATGGTTCTATCAGCAGGTCTACAGGTTGTTGCCGTTTCTCCATTACAGAGAGGAAGTTTGTTGCCTTTAGTGTGCTAGTTTGGTGGTAACTTGATTCCTGGTGTCTCCGAAATTCTGCCACTGCATCTTTCCAATTGCTAAATTTTGTCTTTACTAACTTTCCAAGGGGTTGACCACCACGACCAGCACAGCTTCCACTGAAAAGTGCACATGGTTTACAAAACGCCCCATCTAAATTCTCAGAGTAGGAAAGCCATTTCCAACGATTCAACCAGTTATACTGAAACTTCAAATTTCTTTTTCCTGATGAAGGAAATGAGTACGAAGAATCCGGTGTCCATGTATCACGAATCAGCGAAAGTATTTGTGCGTCCGTAAGCTGAAAAGAAAACCGAATTTATTTACTAATGCATGCTTAATGAAATTGCAGTAAAACTATTTGATGCAGTTGTAGTAATCTTAGTGTTTATTAAAATGTTAACTATTATATAAGAAATGTTTAGCTTTCAAGTTATTTATTCCTATGCTTTTTTTTCCTTTTTTTTATACATTACCATGCAATAAAAGTCTTTAAACATGTGTGTAAAATAGCCTTGGAATTAATGATACATAAATACCAGTAATAATAACAATTAATAACAGTTAATATTTATTAAATTTATTAAAATTTCTCGATTTTCTTTTATATGTGACCGAAAAATTGTGGTTTCGTGCTGTATTGGCTATAGTAATGCCAAAAAGATTCAACACTAATCTGTTTGCAAAGGATTGGACTTCATTTTTCGTCGTATTCTTAAACTGTCATAAGATTAAATCTCTAAGTTAAATATGACATTTTAAGACAGTCGAAGCTGCATCGTCACTCAATTCTGAGCAGACGTGCCAAATGTATTGAATTTGCTATATGTTTTAGAGACTAAGAGTGAGTCCTAAGCGAACAAGGAATAGTATCGAAGTAAGAATTATTCTCTCTTTTCAACCGAAGGGGTGATTTAAAATAAAGAACCCATCGAAAGTTTTCGAAACTTCTATCAGGAACCGGTAAAAACTATAAAAAAAAATACAAAGAAAACGCACTGCGTCAACATTATAAAATATGGGGTTGATTCAACCAACCAATCACAAAACGAAGCAAGAAAAACAATCCTAGACACGAGACAATAATTTACTACAGGGCTGTCGGTTTGAATTATGCTCCAAGAAATTTTACATTGTGGAAGACTGAACAAATAGGTTTATGTGAAACAAAAGTTTTTGAATAAAAAGGAGAGGATTTTGATTTGGACAATTACCTAAAACATTTAAATAGAAAAGTTATTTTAGCAAAACAAACACTGTGTGACGTTAGCGCAAAGAGCAACGCCATATAACTTTTTAATTACACAGTTATGCTTTAATTTATTTGTAATTCCGGTTCTCCCATTTTTCATACTCACGAGCCACCACTGTTATTCGCATACATTTTTAACAACCTTGATGTATATATATTTGTACAAAGTATAAGTCCTTTGTATTTTATCAATTAAATTTTAAACTAAGTAGAAGTAGCACAATTGCTTTAATTGAGGAACGTGCTATCAAAATGGAACATATCTTAAATTCGCAAATCGAGAACAAAAGAAAAAAAGTTTGGTTTTATTTGTTTCTATGGACAGATCTCCGGAATTTTCAAGTTTTAAAAATAACTATATAAAAATTTGGGAAATATTTTTTTTTTGCAAAAACGGATATAGATTACACTTTTTTTACAAAATTCAATGTTTATAAAAAAAAATTTACACGTTTAGTTTTGCACGCTCCTCAACTCTTCTAAATAAGCATATATGGAAATTGACAATGGGATTAAAACATTAAAAAAGATCAACGTTGTTATTATCTATAAAAAAAGTTTATTGACTGTATCCATCTTACCTTTCCTGATTGAGCAACAATTCCAATGTCTTTAACATTCTCTCCACAAGAAAATGAAGACGAAATCGCCGGCATCTTGGAGACTCGGGATGTGGCACCGGAAACACAAGAATTCTCATTCGGCGTGTTTTCTGTTTCTTCGCTTTTGCTTTTTTTAGAAAAAAACGCAACTAAACTCGATTGTCTTTTACATTTATCCATTGAACTTATATGAACATGAATTATCTTCTCGGGGCAATGTAGTGTTGTAGTGTAGGGTCCATTCTAAAATCCGTAGAAAACTTACTCCACAAGCATACAATGCCAATGCCCATGTCCAATGCCCATGCCCATGCCCGGCTGTCCAACAGTCAATAATTACGAAAAGACTAGGACGAAGCGAAGTAGACTATATATTACAATTCCAGAAAAGCCGTTCTTTGTGGCTCTTGATATATGTATTGAGACGTGTTTGCTACAATTTCGACGCATGGGTACATTTTCAAACGAAGTATTCTTTCAGAATTAGTATTCTTTCAGAATTCGAAGTATTCTTTCAGGTGGCAGAACGTTTACAATTACTGCTTTCTTTGGAAAAGATGGGCATTTGATTAATGATATATACAAATCGTCTTTGAAAGAAAACTGTTGAAAAAGGTTTGCAAGCGATTTCATTGTCAAAGCTTCAACCACATTCCAATTGGGTCTTTTGAATGTTTTCAGAGACAACAGTCAAAATAAATTTGTTTTAATTTTCTGCAAACAAATGTAGATTCTTAAATGTAAAAAAATACATTTGTATTTTTCTGGTTTTTTCTTTTTTTTTCAAATAAAAAAAATATTATATTAAAAAAAAAAAAATAGATCGATGGGGGGGGGGGGGGGGGGGGGGTTGTGACCCCCCTCAACCCCCCCCTGCGTACGCCACTGGTATATTCTACTATATACATATACATGTATTATTTTACATACGTATATTCTAGTATATACATATACATGTATTATTTTACATACGTATATTCTACTATATACATATACATGTATTATTTTACATACGTATATTCTAGTATATACATATACATGTATTATTTTACATACATATATTCTGGTATATACATATACATGTATGTATTCAAGAACATACATATATTCTAATACATAAATGTATTCTAGTACATACATGTATTCTAATACATACAAATATTCTAGTACATACATATACATGTATGTATGTATTTAGTACATACATATATTCTTATACATACATGTATTCTAGTACATACATGTATTCTAGTACATACATGTATTCTAGTACATACATAAATTCTAATACATACATGTATTCTAGTACATACATGTATTCTAGTATATACATGTATTCTAGTACATACATGTATTCTAGTACATACATGTATTCTAGTACATACATAAATTGTAATACGTACATGTATTCTAGTATATACATGTATTCTAGTACATATATGTATTCCAGTACATACATGTATTCTAGTATATACATGTATTCTAATACATGCATATATTCTAGTACATACATACATATACATGTATGTATGTATTCTAGTACATACATATATTCTAGTATATACATATATTCTAATACATACATGTATTCTAGTACATACATATATTCTAGTATATACATATATTCTAATACATACATGTATTCTAGTACATACATATATTCTAGAACGTAAATACATATACATATACATGTATGTAAGTATGTATTCTAGTACATACATATACATGTATGTACATATGTATTCTAGTACATACATATATTCTAATACACACATGTATTCTAGTACATACGTATATTCTAATAAATACATGTATTCGAATACATACATGTATTCTAGTACATACATGTATTAGTAGGTAGATGAAAAGAAAAATAATACTTAATTTGATGATGATTAGTACTGTTATTAGTTGGTCTCCCCCAAAAAATTAAACTTTAGATTTACTGATGGTTACTTTTCGATTGATATAGTAAGATCATTTAAAACAGAAAACATGACAGACGTCACTGATAGATTAGAAAATGTGTGTGTTAACTAATGGGTTTACTCACCGGTGTCTCTCTCCGATGCTTCATCGTGCTCGAACACGCATTTATCGGCCCACTGCTGTGCTCTTTGTGCGACTGCATCATCCCACACCTACGCATTAAAACGATTCCACAATTAATAAAAGGCAAACATTAATTACACGATGCAAGTATATAATATGGCAGCTAGAAACTGGACCATTTAAGGAATGTACCTTAATAAATGTACGAAACATCAATACGTTTCGTACTTTTGTATTGCTTCCCTCCCTCACAAAAAACATTTTGAATGTCTGTAATGTGCTTGTACATACACTGTTAAATATTTCAATTCAACAATACACCATATATTGGGGCAAAAGGAAGGTATCCAGCAAGTTACACCAAAATATGGTGCAATCTAGGTTGAACCAAAAATCTTTAGCGGAAAAAAGCGGAAGTTTAACCTATAATTGGTTCAACCTCTTTAACTGCAAATGAAACTTTCACTGCCGCTACATCAACAAATCGGGGAATCTCCCCCAAGAAAAACAACTACAGGGCTCGGTTGTCCAGTGGATAAAGACGTTCAGCTGGTAATCGGAGGATTACTAATTCGAGCCCGTGCGATGGACTTGACAAAGAAAAGTAAAAAGAAAGTAGTGAACTTGTGATCGGAGTGTTGCCAGTTTCGCTACAAAATCACTAGAAAGTCGTCCAGAACATTCAACAAATTATGCCGGCATCCAACCAAATTATACAAATTATAAAACTCGAATTTTGGTGCAACGTTTCACCATGAAATGGTGAAGAGGAAGCACCATAAAGCACCATGGTGGAATTAATCACCAAACGGAGGTTGCGGCTAAATGGATACAGACTTTGGTGCAATGTCGAAATAATTGGTAACAATGTTTATAAACATAAAGTATGTCATTAGTTTTTATTCATTTAATTTTAAAATACTGGATATACTTTCTCAAAACGTTTGTTAAAATTTGCTACATGTACATACATGTATAAATCAATCTTTAACTGCCTTAACAATACATTTAATTGGATTATTTCAATTAAAAATATTTTACAGAACGCTGGTTATTATTTCCTTTGGCTTCCTAAAAGACTGTAAAGTCGCTGAACATGACTCACCGACGATTGTACAGGTATACCACGACCGATCCACACAAAATGATCTTCCGTCAATGAACTATAGTATTAACCACTCACAGTATAAATATAAAAAATAAAATAATCTTTCTAGAAAAAAAGAAAACCGACTTTAAGGAAAATGCGCTAAAAAGTAAAAAAATAATTTTAATTTTACGAATGAGTTGAAAAAATTGAATTATTGAATATCAATTTTATACTTATTACAACTTTTAGAAATCACCGAAAAAATTTGGGTATGATTTTTGTAAATTGGCACAAACTTCAAAAAGTTGTACTAAGTATAAAATTGATATTCAACAATTCAATTTTTTTAACTCATTCGTACAATTAAAAATTATTTTTTACTTTTTAGCGCATATTTTTTAAAGTCGGTTTTTCTTTTTTCTAGAAAGATTATTTTCTTTTTCCTTTTTCAGTTTTTAATTTAGAAGAGGGTTTCGCCCCCTATTATTATTCACCAAGAAATTCAAGTAGCAAGCAACTTGTGATCAACAATGTATATTGTAAAACAATCCCTATCAATACCAATAAATGCTTGTTAAACGAAATGGCATTGTTGTACAACTTCTGTTAAACAATGAAAATATTATAAAATCGGATGAATTGTATAAAAAAACTCAAGAAAATCGACATTTCTGGTTATATAACAGCCGGATAACCGATTATTTTTTTGCAGATTTTGCCTATGTGGATTTTTCTCCATCCATCAAAAAAGAATTTTTGAAATCGGACAATTTTTTTTTCAAACGGTTCGGTTAATTGAGAATTCCGGATAGTTAAATGCCGGATAACCGGATATTTTTTCCAAATTGCTCCCATGTGAAGCAGCCCATATCCAACAAAAAAAAAATTGTGCAAATATCTGAAGTAGAACCGAAATCCCGCGCGAACATACATGAAAAAATATATATATATATAAAGATCGAATTGATAACCTCTCGACTTGGCGCGCGTTGCCGGTTTTAATTTAAACTTTTTGGCGGTTTTATTTTGGAGTTTGGGTTGGCGCGCTGTTCAGTCGGTTAAAAATCACATTTAATCGAATACAGACTACGAAATTTCGAATTTAAAATGTATACTTTTAAGAAGAATTGTTATACAAATTCGTAGTAATTAATTACGCATATTTTTTAAGGAGTAAATCTTTTTGTGTTTTAGTCTTTAAAAAAATAAATTTGTCTTATTTTGTTATCTTGGCCTTTGATTTATTTGTATCCGCATTTGTAAAATTATGTAGCCAACCACTCTAAATAGACTGCGATCAACTACAATAAAGACTTTTATCTCTATCTATCTACATATAAAAAATACATAAATATTTTTTCTCATACTTGAATATTTGATGAATAATGACGAAATAAAATAATTTATTGCCTTCATATGAAATTTGTTGCCAATACAAGCAGAATTTTGGGATTTACTTCGAATTTAATGACACGTACTTAACTTATGGAAAACATTGAACTGCCTATAACGAATATGTTAGAATACAAAAACTTAATTTGTCTTCATCTCACCATTTGTAACATATTGGCTGCTTTTGGCAAATTCCCCTGTTTTCCGTTGGCGACCTTGGCTCGGAGTTGGTTATGCTTGTTCAGGATGGTCTGTATCGAAGTAGCGTTAACTCCTCGCACTTGAGGAGTACATTGGGCTCTGCATTGCAATGCACACAACAGAAGGATAAATACCGCCAAGAGATACATTTTGGAGTGCGATTTGGAATGTGTCTTTAACGGGAGTTTCTGGATGCTTTTAAAGGACTCTCTGAATCATATTGCAACATACCGATGTCAAAATATAGCAATGTCAATATGTAGATTAAAGATCAGTATATAGATTCAAGATGGGATTTCATTTCACTATAAAAAACTGTGACACAACGTTCGATTGTTCATCGAAGTAAGATTTTTAATTATCAATTTTTGGAACGTAACAATAGGGAATCGAGTCGAGTTTCGCGATTTGCGCAGTAATGCGGAAAAAACGTAAATTAGCAAAGACCGTTACTATTACGAAATTCTTCATATTTTTAATGATTTGCGGACATTCCTCATTCATATATAATATATATAATGCCATGCATATATATATATATATATATATATATATATATAATATATATATATATATATATATATATATATATATATATATATATATATATATATATATATATATATATATAACAATATGCATGGCATTATATATATATATATATATATATATATATATATGCATGGCATTATATATATTATATATGAATGAGGAATGTCCGCAAATCATTAAAAATATGAAGAATTTCGTAATAGTAACGGTCTTTGCTAATTTACGTTTTTTCCGCATTACTGCGCAAATCGCGAAACTCGACTCGATTCCCTATTGTTACGTTCCAAAAATTGATAATTAAAAATCTTACTTCGATGAACAATCGAACGTTGTGTCACAGTTTTTTATAGTGAAATGAAATCCCATCTTGAATCTATATACTGATCTTTAATCTACATGTTGACATTGCTATATTTTGACATCGGTATGTTGCAATATGATTCAGAGAGTCCTTTAAAAGCATCCAGAAACTCCCGTTAAAGACACATTCCAAATCGCACTCCAAAATGTATCTCTTGGCGGTATTTATCCTTCTGTTGTGTGCATTGCAATGCATATATATAATATTGCAATGCATATATATATATATATATATATATATATATATATATATATATATATATATATATATATATATATATATATATATAATGCATAATAATAACTATAGCATTGATTTCACCCAGTATATCTAAACTTAGTTTAATATTTTTATTTTTACATGTTTAAAAAAATTGTTTCGTTTATAGTTTCAAGAAAGATTTTTTATATATTGCGCGCATATACCTATATATTTGTAATCTAATATGTTATTTTATATATGTTGAAATTTCCATAATATTTACATAGTAAGAGTTAAAAGTTATGTTAAATTTGTGTGGAGAATGGACTTTGGACACGTAATAATTTAAAATTTTACTTTTCTTTGTAGTCAAAACAATTTCAAAACCTAATGTGATCCAGTGGATGGCCACCATTTGTTTCACCTCAATATTTTATCCTATTGTTCTCGCGCATGAGTATACTTCTGCGGGTCGGTAACACTCTTGCGTGGAGGGATATGTAATATATTTTATAACTCTTTTCCCCTTTAAAATGTACTTTAATTAACTTTCTTGAACTATGGATATCGCCCCCTTTTCGCAGTACAAAAGCATCCCTCATGTGACTGCTTTCCCACCCACGCCACTTCAAAATCCCCATCCACGCCACATCAAATAAATTATTTAGTTATAAAAATAATCTTTCTAGAAAAAAAGGAAAACCGATTTTAAGGAAAATGCGCTAAAAAGTCAAATATAATTTTTAATTTTAAGAATTAGTTGAAAAAATTGAATTATTGAATATCAATTTTATACTTAGTACAATTTTTTGAAATCGGCGCCAAAATTTAGGTATGATTTTTGTAAATTGGCACCAACTTCAAAAAGTTTTACTAAGTATAAAATCGATATTCAATAATTCAATTTTTTCAACTCATTCGTAAAATTAAAAATTATTTTTTACTTTTTAGCGCATTTTCCTTAAAGTTGGTTGTTTTTTTCTAGAAAGATTATTTTTATTTTTCCCTTTTTAGTTTTTAATTTAGCAAGGGGCTTCGCCCCCTATTATTATTCACCAAGAAATTCAAGTAGCAACTTGTAATCAACTACGTATATTGTAAAACTATCCCTATCAATGCCAATAAATACCGGTTAAACGAAATGTCATTGTTGTACAACTTCTGTTAAACAATGAAAATATTATGAAATCGGATAAATTGTTTAAAAAAACTCATGTTAATGGACATTTCCGGATATATAACAGCCGGATAACAGATTATTTGTTTGCATATTTTACCTAAGTGGATTTTTATCTATCCAACAAAAACAGAATTTTCGAAATAGGACAATATTTTTTTTTAAGCGTTCCGGTTAATTGATAATTTTGGACAGTTAAATGCCGGTAACCGGATATTTTTTTCAAATTGCTCCCAAAGGAAACATCCCCTATCCAACAAAAAAAATAATTGTGCAAATACCTGAAGTAGAACCGAAATCCCACGCGAACATACATAAAAAAAAATACATAACGGCCGAATTGATAACCTTTCGACTTGGCGCGCGTTGGCAGTTTTAATTAAAAGTTTCTGGCGGTTTTATTTTGGAGTTTTGGTTGGCGCGCTGGGAAGTCGGTTAAAAAAGCGTTATAGTGATAGATATATAAGTTTATTGTAGTGGGCCGTAAGCCATTTATAAAGGTTGGCAACATATTTTAACAAAAGCGGATACAAAATTTTATAACACAAAGTACAATATAATACATTAAAAAAAAATTAAAACACAATTTGAGACAAATATACCAAAAAAAGACAAAAATAAATTACATGAGCAATTAAAATTGGGGGTTTAGTCTGTTATTCCGGCACAAGTTCACTGATCAAGTCCTCCCGGAATTTTAAAACAGAGATTTCGTAATTATAAAAACAAAAATATTCTTGTTTATAAAATTTTAGGATGGTTGAAATGTTATTGGATTCAATTGATGATAATTATTTTCGTCTGAATGCATCATGAATTAGACAGACAAAAAATACATGATCCCAGATTTCATTTTCTGTTGTGAAAATTTACAGGAATTATTAGGAGAAATTTCGAAAGCAATTCTTTAAAAAAATATGCGTGATTGATTGCAACGAATTTGAATAATAATTCTTTTTATAGTGATATCTATATTTGAAATTAAGTAGTCTTCGATTAAATGTTAGTTTTTGATATATTTATACTGCGTGTGGTTAATACTATTGTTCATTGAAACAAGGTCATTTTGGGTGTATTGGTCTCCTAGTATACTTGTACAATCGTTGAAATGTAATGTTCAGCAACTTTATAGTCTTGCGAAAGCCAAATAAAATAAAAACCAGCGTTTTGTAAAATATTTCTTATTGAGATGGCAGTTAAAGGTTTGTGCAGTTAAAGGATAAATTATCCTTTAACTGCACAAACCTTTTTTAGGTTATTTTAGCAAACCTATCATCTGACATTTTGAGAAGGTGTGTTGGAAAGGCACGTGGACAAAACTCCCACGCATGCGACGTCCAATTAGATGGCCGGAGAATACTACGCAATAAGATTCTGATGACGCTGGAACGTCGCCATCTTGAGAGAGAGACTAGAACTGTACCATGCGGTGAACGAATAGGAAGTGCCAGTCTCGTAGGAGCACTTTCGATTAATTGTAATATAATATGTAACCTATATTAAGTTTAAATAAATCTTAAATTTGATACACCTGAAGAGTTGGTTTCTTTGCGTACGCTTGAATTGGATTAAGAGCCTTTTAGAGTGCCTGTTGTGTACGGATAGCAGCAACTACAATAACCGAGGATAATACCCTTCTTGGGAAACCCTTTATTTGGCGCCCCCCGGGTCGACGACCACATCCAAAATAGAATGCTATCCAGGTGAGCCGTTCCATTTTTTGAAGAATTTTTGATGATTTCAAATGAAATAATAGTTAATAAAAATATGGATCAACTCAAACGTTTAAAAACGGCTGAGCGCATGGCATACACAAAGGCATTTAATAAGCTAAAATTAATTCTAGATGCTTAAAGTCCACCAAGCGAGGACTTAGAAATGTCCTTTTGTTTCTTTAAACAAAAAGATGACAAATTAGAAATCACTCATCAGGCGTACTTAGATGGTATAGTTGAAGAAAAAGAATTTGAAACGGAATTTGAGAGTGTCGAAAGCTATAGGGAAAAATCTATTGAAATCAGATTTCGTGCCCAAAAAGTGATCGAAAATTCCAATAAAAAGCAATGTAATAATCTCACAGTAAATCCCGCTGTACAGAATTCAGATAGTAGTCATAATAATGACGAAGTTTCGTACAATGTACGACCAAACTTTCCTGCAATACAGCTAAGACAATTTAATGGTGATTTAAGGGAATGGCTTACTTTTTGGAATCAATTCCGCAAAATACATGTAAGTAAATGTTTGAGTAATGCGGAAAAGTTCCATTACTTAATTCAATCGATAGGGGGAAATTCTGAACCACGCGAATTAATTGAATCGTTTCCTATTACAAATGAAAACCATCCACTTGCCGTTGTTTAGAAGAACGATATGGGCAAGAAGACATCTTGATACAAGTTTATATTAAAGAGTTGCTGGCTATCGTTTTAAGTAACAGTGATAATAAAAAGAAATCCACTACTACTTTAAGTACCTTATACAATAAATTAAACACTCAACTCAGAGCATTAACTTCTCAAGGAGTAACGTCAGACAAATGTGAAGTTATACTTTACCCCCTTGTAGAGAGTTGTTTGCCATATGATGTTTTGAGGTGTTTCGAAAGAGAGAAGCTTAAATTAGTTGGCCCTGATAACAGTTCGAACCTAGATGTGTTATTAAGATTTCTTCAACAGGAAGTCGAAACTGACGAACGGAAAAGAATGGCTCGGTCCGAATTCAGTTCGAAGGAAAATAAACCATATGGCCAATCGACGCCGATTACGCGCCCGAAAGCCAAAACAAACTATTCAGTCTCCGCTACTGATTTATTGAGCGCTCCAAACTTGGAAGAGCGTTTGCCTTGTGTATTTTGCAACCTGCAGAATCATGAAAATGGGCGTTGCCGAAAAGCTATTTCAATTCCTTTAGATGAGAAAATAAACATCATTAAAAAGAATGGACTCTGTTATGTTTGCCTAACCAAGGGACACATGAGCAGAAATTGCAGATCAAATATAAAGTGTAATTTTTGTGGGAAGGGAGGACATCTAAAATTTATGTGTCCTGCACTTGACAAAAATAAATCACATATTTCTGATATTGTGCATACTGATAATGATAATGTATTACAAACTGTAGATTCTTTGCACACACATTCGCAAACAAATGTTGATGTGTTTCTCCAAACATTAGTTGTAAGATTAAAAGGCTATAAAAAAGATAAGAATGTCCGCCTTATTTTAGATTCTGGGTCCTCAAAGAGTTATGTGTTAAAATCAACCGCTATTGAGTTAGGGTATCAATCTAAAGGTGAACAAATATTTAGCCACTCCTTGTTTGGTGGAACTAAAACAAAAGAGAGTAAGCACAATTGTTTTAAAATTAAATTGGGAAATCTGAATGGGGAATATTTGTGTGATTTAGATGCTTTGGATCAGGAAGTAATTTGTAATGAGATTCCAAGTATTAGTACTGGGCCCTGGACAAGAGAATTAGAACTTAAGAAAATACATCTTTCAGATATAGAGCACAAAAGTGTAGGTCCTATTGAGGTGTTATTGGGTTCGGAAGTCCTTGGTAAGCTGTATACTGGAAAAAAGGAAGTCTTATCTACAGGACTGGTAGCGTTACAGACCAAACTTGGCTGGTCATTATCAGGGAAAATACCTTACGGTCATCATCGGGAGAACTCCAGTATGACTGTAATATCCATGCTCAATCAAGAAACAATTTCTAAGTTATCGGATTTAGAAATAATTGGAATTCGTGATCCTATGGAACTAAGAAGCAAACAGGAAACACAACAGTCAGTTCTTCCTCATTTTAAAGAGACGGTGCACGTGTCTGAAGACGGAAATTATGAAGAAAATATGCCGTGGAAAATTGACCACACACTCTTGCCGGACAACTATGAGATGTCTGTGAAGAGACTGACCTCTACGTTTAAGAAGCTAGAAGAAGATGGATTGCGGGAAAAATACCAGGAAGTTTTTGACGAAGAGAAAATAGAAGAGGTGACAGAAGAAGAATCGAGTATGACCGGACACTACCTGCATCATCGTCCAGTTATTAAAGAATTAAGTGCGAGTTTTGTCGGACTCAATAACGCGTTAAGAAAATTAGACTGGAAAAAGATACAAAGGTAGTTTGAAGGGAACGAAAGGAAAGTAAATTTAATCCGCCCTCATCCCCATGGTGGGGAGGTTTTTGGGAAAGGCTCATTCGCATTTTAGCAGATCTTCTTCGAAAGAATTTCGGCCAAGCATCTTTAAAGTTCGATGAACTTTCTACCTTAATTTGCGAGTGTGAGTCGGTCATGAAAAATCGCCCATTAACCTATGTTTCAGAAGAACCTGAATTAAGAAAATTGGCACCATCCATGTTTTTACAAAGTCTCCCAGGCAACGAAATGCCAGAACTCTACAATATCGAAAAAAACAAGCCTCGTCAAGAGATGGAATTATATTAAAAAACTCCGAAAGGAACTAAAACAGAAATTCAAAAAAGATTTTTTAGGTTATCTACGATCGTCCCATGCCCATCGCCCTGATAACATCAAATTAGGTGGTGTGGTTTTAGTGGGTAGTGACGACAAAAAACGTCTGGACTGGCATCTTGTCGAGGTCGAAGAAAACTACTCGGGAAAGGATAAGATAATTAGACTCGTCAAAGTGAAGATTGCAAGAGGAGTTCACCTGCGACCGACCCAGAGACTCTGCTCTTGCCCTCTAGAAATCCGAAGGGTAGAACGCCGTACTCTTTCCTGCCTTGATCCCGCGAAAGATTCACCGAAGGATGCGGTTCTTTCTCCCACTTCTCTGGGGGACGGTGGGACTTATCCGGACAGCGCAGTGAAAACACGTTCAGGGCGCGTCGTGAAGCCCCCGAAAAGATTTACATATTGAAGTGTATTTTATGTTTTTCATTTATGTATTAATGTGTATTAATTCTTTCTCTTTTATCTTTTTTGAGTATCTCCCGAACTCAAGGTGGGGAGGATGTTGGAAAGGCACGTGGACAAAACTCCCACGCATGCGACGTCCAATTAGATGGCCGGAGAATACTACGCAATAAGATTCTGATGACGCTGGAACGTCGCCATCTTGAGAGAGAGACTAGAACTGTACCATGCGGTGAACGAATAGGAAGTGCCAGTCGTCTCGTAGGAGCACTTTCGATTAATTGTAATATAATATGTAACCTATATTAAGTTTAATTAAATCTTAAATTATATACACCTGAAGAGTTGGTTTCTTTGCGTATGTTTGAATTAGATTAAGAGCCTTTTAGAGTGCCTGTTGTGTACGGATAGCAGCAACTACAATAACCGAGGATAATACCCTTCTTGGGATACCCTTTAAGGTGTATCCAGTATTTTAAAATTAAACGAATAAAAACTAATGAGATCCTAGGATTATTTAATTCGAGTCTTAAAATATATCCAGTTAAATAACGGGAAACTGTTAGGAGTTTTCTTACAAAAATACAAAAAAAATAAAATATTCTAGATCGTTGTAGTTATTTATCGCCCAAACTGCAGCACCTTATGTTAAAACTGATTAAATCAAAGCATCAAATAATTTAAACCATGAGTTAACCGAATTAATTTTTGCACCTGTCAGTATGGACCATGAAGTGTTTACTGCACTATTTGTTTTAGAAATAAAATAATTTTTGGCAAGATTAAAACAACCAGATGAAGAAAATGGAATAGCTAGATAAACATAGCTAGAAACTATTTCCAATTCGTTATTGTTGTAGAAAAATTTGTCATGCTTAGATAATTTACCGCCCTTACGAAAGATAACTATTTTAGTTTTATTCATGTCAACAGTTAAAGAGAAGTTCTCACAGAATTTTTCAAGAATATTAAGTTTTCTTTGGAGATTTATTGATTGGGCAATCAGCGAAAATCACAGCGTCATCGGCATAAAGCAAAATATGTATAAAAATTTCAAAATTGATATATATATATACCAGGGACTGAGAATTCGATTAATCAAAACATTAAATTATTCAAAAACATATACCAATGGATAAGCAATAAAGGACTCAGAATTTAGCCTTGTTAAACATCAGTAGCAATATTAAAGGTTTCGGTAGATCCGTTACCTACTCTAACTCGGGCCGTAGCTTTTTTATACATGTCTTTTATAATAGAAAAAAATTTTGAGCTGTTATAAAAAGTGTAGAAAGTGTTTATTATATCGAAATAAAAACCGTCTTTAGCATAGGTTGAATTTGAAAATGATGTATAAGTATACACTTCATTACTCTTTAGAACAAGAAGTATCTCGTACTTTCAATAATTTAAAAAATAAGTTATTTCCTGCTGGGTTATATTTTATTTTTGCTTTTACCAACGATAACGGTTTTAAGTAAATGGCCGTCATCTGTATAAGCAAATCTAATTCACGCTACTTGATTATTATTCTGCCTTGTATAGTTTTTAAGGTTTTTGAAGCCTGTGTATTGTTTCCAGGTAGATTTCTTCAAAGCAAATCTTGTCAAAATTATAAATTTCAATCAACTAATTAATCACATCTTTCAGTTATTATATAAATGGTTTAATACTTTCTAAATATGCGCGAAAACTGTTCGAAATTTAATCTGCTGGTTGGAAATGTAATAATCTTAAGATAAAATTAAGCATATGTTATGAATATTAATTTTTTTAACTGTTCGTTATAAGCAACGACTGTTACAATAAGGTACTGCTGCATTTTAAAAGTGTGTAAAAGTTGGAGTTATTGCTAGATCTTTTCAAAGGGAATAGTCTAATTATCCAAAATACACATTGAAATTGGTATTTTTTAAACGGATGTCGTGATTGTGTTAAAATTCTTAAAAGAGTTTGCTGTAGTTTAACTTTGGTCGGGCTCAATAGAAGAAGTAATCTCGAAATGAAACGAGAGCTTTGCCTATTATATCAGTTGCGCCCGATAGATAAAAAGAGAGCTGTACATATTATATCAGTTTCGCCCGATGGACAAAACGAGAGCTGTACATATTAGATCAATTGCGCCCGATGGATAAAACGAGAGCTGTACATATTAGATCAATTGCGCCCGACGGAAGTTTAAAGAAATTGCTGCACTTCTATTTTGAAAAGTATTGATACGTAATTTGATAAAATTACGTATCAATACTTTTTTCGTTTTTTTTTCGGCAAACATAGCATTTGAAATGAAAGTTTTAGTTATAAAGAAATAATGATCAACACAGAATAAAAAAATAACTTTTTTTTTTCATAAAAACAAAATTAAAAAGAAAAAAATTAACAATTGTCTTGTTTCCATTGATGAAATTTTTCAATTTCGTTCGTAAAAATATCTTCATAATTATATGAATCTCAAATGTTATCTGTTCTTCATGTGCCCACTGAAAAAGAAAGAAAATATAAATTACCAATTGAAAAAAATGTAATTTTAATGAATTAAATTAAAAATTTGTTTAATTTAATGGAATAATGTTAAAATATGTATACAAGTAAATGGGAAATGGGGGTAAGTGCAATACTTGTAACAGTATGATACGCTTGCCGTAAATAAAAATAATTATTTATATCATTTAAAAAGTAAGTAATTTAAAAGTAAAAGTACTCTTCCCAATTACTTATTATGAATAATAGAAACCATTATATTGATGAAGTATGATACTTCTCTACAGAGTTCATTAGACATTTTATAAATCCTTATAAATAAAATATTACAATTGTGATCTTTATATCTCTAACATAAACTATACATATATATATATATATATAATCGGGATAAAGTCGTTATTGTTAAATTCTTAAGTTTTTTTATTGTACTTTTGCCCTTTTTTATGTTTTCTATTGTTCAACATTTCGACTTTTTTGAACTTTCTAACTTCTAAAAATGATAAGTGAAAACTGTAAGTTACTTTGAAATTCTGTATCAGAGAAATTCTATATTCGAAAACATTTACCACATAATCCATTAATGGATCCACAGCCACCACATTTACTGCAGGGTTTTCCCCTTAAGTAAATTGGCCTGCCTATTACATTTCCCCTGTAAAAAATAAAATACCACATCATTCATAATTTTTTAGTACATTAATTATTTATTTAAGAAACACTTACCTTACTCTAAAATTACATTCCAATAAATAAAGCAAACTGAATGCATGAATGTACCGTATATACTCGCGTATAAGCCGATCCGCGTATAAGCCGACCCCCTAATTTTACTCGCTTATAAGCCGAGTTGTATTTTCGTACATGAAAAATTCCGATTAAAATCGGCAAATCATCGAAAGTAGAGTGAAATTTTAATTCTTAAAATAAATATTTAATCTGAGAAATCAAAAATTAAAAAAAAGTGGCTGGATAAACGGCCTTCTTCGAAGTTTGCGACGATCCATCGTGCTTTAAAAGTATATACTACTCGCGATGTTCTTGTGTCTTTCAAATCTCCATCGGATTTCTTAAATGACATCTATCTTAATATCATAATGAAATATTTTAAACCATAAACTTAAATACCAAAATGTGCATTTTCTAATTCTTAACATCGTTTTGTAAAGATTTAAAAACTTAGAAAACGTCAACTAAGTTCGGTCAACATCGTTGACTACTGTCGCGATTAAATACGGATGAGCATTTTTTTATCTACCTCGGAAGGAAATACTAGTATATTATGGATGAATGTATACTTCCTATAAAAATATTTAGTTTTTATTACGAAATAAAGTACATGAAAGTAGAGCTTGAATTCGCCGGATTAGCAACGACTCGATTTTACCGCTTTAAAGTCAATTCCATCCAAAATTCTAATAAGACAACTATTAATTTCTTTATATAATATTATCCAAGAATAAAATCTGTATTAGGGAAATAAATGTCGTTTAATTCGTCGCTGCCATTCGCTACGCACGATGTCAACTTCTTAGTCTTCCATCCAAAATCCTATTAAAGTAACGTATACTAGCTTCATAAATTCTACAAACAAATTAAATACTTATCAAAATATATACTTTTTATTTAGTTAAACTGATTATTTATTTTAGTTCAATTTTGCGTTACGAATACGCCGCGATGCGCAGAACGGTCTTTAGTCAGCACATGTGACGCACATTCTCGATCTCGGATCGGGGAAATCTGTCGGAGCGATTCTATTGGCAAAATTATTTTATAAATTTTACTGACCCGCGTATAAGCCGACCCCCCTACTTTTAGATGAAGATTTTGACTTAAATTATTCGGCTTATACGCGAGTATATACGGTATTTGTAATTGAACATATCTCTACATACAAAGAATAATCTTTTTCTTTCTGTCAGAAATTACGTACATTTGTTCGACCGATTTCGATACTTATTTCTTAATATGAGAGTTCTGGGCAGTTTTTGTACAAAAAATTGCAATTTTACACTGCCCATGTAATTTATTTGTTTCGGAATTATCTTTGGCTTCCTATTGTTCATAAGTATAAATCCAGTTTTGTTTAGAAAGGATGGATATTAGAATCATATGTATGGTTATAATCGATATATAGCAGGAAATATATGGAGATTACGGGGTTCTCAATAGACGAGGCCAGGCAGCTAATAGGTATTAAATCTACATAATAAAATACCAATTGGGTATACTATCTGCCGGGATAACTTTGAAAAGTGAGCTGAATAACTTTCCAAGGGACATTTTCCTGAACAAACCAATAGAGGCACCATTGTTTTCATCGCACAGAAAAAACATGACATGATTGGTTGATTTGGAATTTGGCATGTTTAAGATAAAGTCCCTGGCACAGTTGTCCTGGTTGATGGTAACTTCGCAGATCTTTAAACTAATGCTGGGGTTAGTTCCGAGGAGGTCTAAGTTCTTATTTATGGACGATAATGCATGCCATCAACGTGCTTACATGGTTCACATCACACTTAAATGAAACTTCACTTCTTTGGCCAGCAAAGTCTTCCAATACGAACAAAATATAAATAGGGTAATAATGGGAAAAAAAAGTTGCATTGTTAAAGCTTCCACCAATCGATTCTCAAAGAGCTCAAAACAGTTCTGCGACCGGCTTGGCAATTATTGCCATCACATATAACTAGTAACTACATATAACTAATAAATTCACAGACGTACATAACCTTATCGAGAATATGAATAATCATTGCACGGATTGTGTCGGTGCAAGATATTGCTACTTCGTCATCGAAATGTTAAGACCGCTTTTTTTAAATTTGCTTTCACTGATAGTTAAAAATAATACCTTTCTTAACTAATGTTTCAGATCCGATTCATTACAAATTAAGATAACTAAAATTATTTATCTAATTTTTATTTTGAGTAAACAATTAATTTACTTGTTTAATAACTTTCTTTTCATTACGTTTAGGTGAAGTATACCCACAAATGGCAGTTTCGCATAACCTTTGAAAAAAATATTATTTACAAATATACTTTACCCAGGTAAGTAGTCGCAACCATACAAGTGGACGTAGTTATTATTTTTTGGATCCTGGTATCTCACATAGCCACACCCTATTTTATTCGTATTCGCCCAGATGACCTGAAAACGAACGAGAATAACAATTAGTATAAAAGTCTATAACGTAACTAATAACTAATTTTTAAATATTGTTATTACCGAATTAGGAGTTTATGAAGAACAATGTATTGGTTAGTATAGAACTTTTGTTTAAGTCTTACTTCTCACAGGAAGTCTTTGACATTTATGCGGGCAGTTACAACCCTTCGAAAAATCTTATTTTCAGTTTATAGCTTATGAGTTTCATGATGTTATTACCTATCGTTTGACATTAAGTTTTTGAAAAAAATCACGTATGAAGTTATGTCATATTTGAAATTAAAATATACATAAAAGTGGACATGTCCTCTTTTAGAAGCAGTCGCCATTTGTAATTTTTTTAAAATTTAATTGGTTAAAATAAAGCCAATATTTCGTGCACTCTCTGATCCTAAATACTTGAGAAGTATTTGTTGGGGGAGATCAAAAAACCAATTTCGAATTACCAGTGATTTTACGTTTTTTATAGTTTTTGAAAAAATGGTCTTTTTTCATCTTTTGTTACGCTTTTATCAGAAAGTACACTTCCAATCAAAACGAAATTCTATGTACCATTTGTTTAGTGTGAAAGCTATTTTGTTGTTATATTTCTAAAAAAAAATAAGCGCGAAAATTTTATTATAAAAGTAAAAAAAAAAAAAAATCGCTATCTTTTTTTGCAAAAAAGTATGGTAATTTTTTCCTACTCCAAAACCAATATTAAAATTAGGTTAAGTAATTTAATTATAATGTATTCTATATAAAATAAAATTTGGTGACTGTATATTGAAAACTGATTCTGAAAAGTGTGTTATGGGAACTTATTTTCCTAAAATCCTACAGTTATTAAATTACTTTTTTCATAAAGAGTACATACTAAAAGCAGTAAATATTGTGATTTAATATTGTTATATATTATTTTCCCCACATAAATACACATTTTATTCCAATTGAATTAAAAATATTGTAGTATCAACGCTTTTTAAAAGCATAAAAAAATTTAAATATTTGTATGTTCCTTTTTATGTTCTTTTAAATAGAACTGGTATCCATATTACTATTATGTTCCCTCAAAATCTTTGGGGTTTTCATATGACAAAAATTACGATCTGATTTGGAATTGGTAAGAAAAAAAGCTAACAAAAGAACGACGTTATAAATTGAAGAACTTGTTTTCGTTTATTTAAAAACAAACACACGAAAGAAGAGGTCGTTATTTTGCATTCTAAGAGTTGAGAGAGGAGTGCAAAGGATTAAACGACCTTAGTTCTTTCTTCAAAACGAATGTTAATAATATTTGGAACAAAACTAATTTTTTTTCTAATTTGTTAAAAATGATATTTTTGTAATATTTTTTACAATGACCTCACATAAAATTTGAATATATAGAATTAGGAGTATTTTTTTTAAATATCTGCGAATTGACCTTTTAACCTTGGCTGGATTTTTGTAAATGCACCCGTGTGTTTTGGAAAATAAATGTTAATACTACTTTTAGTGTTGGTAGTAGAGGAGCAAATATTCAAAACGTGTTTTGTCACTTAAAGGCTACACTTAAAAAAAATGTACCTAAAAATGTGTACATGAACCTACTTATTTTTCTTTGAGTACAATTACATCATAAATGAGCGATGACGTATTCAAATTTAAGTAATCTTACTTTCTAAAAAATCAGTATTGTGATTTAATATTACTAATCTCAGCTTCTGTTCAAGCCATCTTAACAAAGCGATCGGACAAACTTAAAAAAGTTGTTCTGAAGATGATTTTCAGATTATTTGATGTCGATTGCTTAAATGGAAAATGAGTTATTACAACTCATCCCATTCTTTTGGAACATATTTTTGACATTTCTTCTATTTACAACGTCTTCACGTCGCCTAGTTTTACAACGGATAAGACACTGGACTGCGATCCATGAGGACCTGAGTTCGATTCCCGGCTAGTCTTAGTTATAATTGTCGAGATTTAATGAAAGTGATTTAATGAAGGCAGCCTATGTAGACTTACATCTGCACTTTTTATTCGTTTTTACAAATTGCACTTATTTTTTAGTACATGCCACTTTCAGAATTGAAACTTATGTATTAGGAGTCATGATAAGCATAAAAGCATAATATAAAATAGGTTAGTTCCAAAAAAATTCGGAGGCCAATTGAGGGATGTAATAATCTGATTTTCCGACATTTTAGACTAAACAAGTTTTTAATGTTTACTCCTCAGTTGTAAAACCAATACAATTACATGTACATATGACATGTATATATGTACAATTATGTAATATATGTACACTTATGTAATATATGTACACTTATGTAATATATGTACAATTATGTAATGTATGTACAATTATGTAATATATGTACAATTATGTAATATATGTACAATTATGTAAATATGTACACTTATGTAATATATGTACACTTATGTAATATATGTACAATTATGTAATATATGTACAATTATGTAATATATGTACAATTATGTAATATATGTACAATTATGTAATATATGTACAATTATGTAATATATGTACAATTATGTAATATATGTACAATTATGTAATATATGTACAATTATGTAATATATGTATGTAATATATACAATTACATGTATATATGTACAATTACATGTATATATGTACAATTATGTAATATATGTCTGTAATATATACAATTACATGTATACATTACATGTATATATGTACAATTATGTAATATATGTACAATTATGTAATATATGTATAATTATGTAATATATGTACAATTATGAAATATATGTGCAATTATGTAATGTATGTATGTAATATATACAATTACATGTATATATTAAAATTTGGTAGTACTCATTACCTTATTGCAAAATCATTTTAAAAAACAACGCAATTCGGCATGTTAAATTTGAACATAGCACACTGTGATACATGTATAGTAAACGCATATGACCTTCGAGCATAAGGTTATAATCTCGCTATCAGACCCGTGGTTTACTACTCATCCATTCATAATTTTTTTCAAGTTCATTCATAAAAATATCCTGTACTTCATGAATTAAATCACAAGCCAATCGCGAACGTTTTTTCAAGTCACGTGTCTGGTGCCATCGGTCTGAGATGTTTGCATCCCGATGATGACGTGTAATTCGCTCTACTACAGACCATTCATGCTCGAAGCATATGACTCGAAACTTAACTAAGATTATAAGTGTTTTCATACCTGCGTAAAATGGGCTGAACTTGCATTGAAAACGTAATTGTCGATAGTGCTTGGATCGAATACTGAAACCTCGTCATAAAACAGTTGAACGATCCCGTTCCAATCCGGGTTTGGATCCTGGTTCGATCCGTAGGCGATGTTTTGTCCCGTGTAGCCACGACCTGCAAAGTCAGGGTTTGATGTAGTATGCTAAATAAAACAGAATAATTCGAGAGAAGTTGTATCCTTTAACGGAACTATACATTTTTTAGAAATTGCTTTTTGTGAAGTAGAAAATTCAGAGAAATACACAAGAATGATAATTTTAAAGTAAATTCAGTTATTGAATTAAACAACATTGTTGTTATAAAAGTTGTTTCGGTATTTTTTAAAAGAATTAATTTATATTGATAAGTTACCAAATTTATATATTACTAGTATTCCATACACTCACACACAAGAGCATCCATTCGGGTGAAAAGATCAAGAAGTTTAAAGATCTACTCATAGATGGTAGAAGGAACAACTGCTTATTTTTTAAAAAAAAACGTTAAAATTAATTAATTTAAAATTATTAAAAAAACCGTTGATGTTCATGAGATGAAAGTACGATTCGTCAGTGGTCCATGAAATTCTCTTTCTTTTGGTACCTTAAATGTTAAGATTCGTTGAATCTAAGGGACGTGAAAGGTATCTTTACTACAGAAGTAATTCATATGATTTTTAATTGCAGGATATTCAGTTTTCATGGTACCAACTGCAATGAAAAAGATGTAAGATCAAATTTATCTGTGCAAAATGATCAATTTAATCAAATACATACATGTATTCTAGTACATACATGTATTCTAGTACATACATGTATTCTAGTACATACATGTATTCTAGTACATACGTGTATTCTAGTACACACATTTATTCTAATACATATATGTATTCTAGTACATACAGGTATTCTAGTACATGCATATATTCTAGTACACACATTTATTCTAATACATATATGTATTCTAGTACATACATGTATTCTAGTACATGCATATATTTTATTACATACATGTATTCTAGTATATATATATATATATATATATATATATATATATATTCTAATACATACGTGTATTCTAGTATCTATATTCTAATACATACATGTATTCTAGTACATACATATATTCTAATACATAAATGTAATCTAGTACATACATGTATTCTAGTACATACATATATTCTAGTACATACATATATTCTAATACATACATATATTCTAGTACATACATATATTCTAGTACATACATATATTCTGGTACATACATTATTCTAGATTCTAGTGCATACATGTATTCTAGTACATACATATATTCTAGTACATACATATATTCTAGTACATACATATATTCTAGTACATACATATATTCTAGATTCTAGTGCATACATGTATTCTAGTACATACATATATTCTAGTACATACATGTATTCTAGTACATACATTTATTTTAGTACATACATGTATACTTGTACATACATGTATTCTAGTATATATATATATATATATATATTCTATATATATATATATTCTAGTACATACATGTATTCTAGTACATACATGTATTCTAGTACATACATGTATTCTAGTACATACATGTATTCTAGTACATACATGTATTCTAGTATATACATGTATTCTAATACAGGTATTCTAGTACATACATGTATTCTAGTACATACATGTATTAGTAGGTAGATGCAGAGAAAAATAATACGCAATTTGATGATAATTAGTACTGTCACTAGTTGATCTCCCCCCATAAAATTAAACTTTAAATTTAGTGAAGGTTACTTTTCAGTTGATATAGTAAGTTAATTTAAAACAGAAAACACAAAACCTGATATCAATAACTTATAGATAGAAAATGTTTGTGTTAACTAATGGGTTTACTCACTGATGGTTCTATCCGATCCTTTATCGTGCTCGAACACGCATTTATCGGCCCATTCCTGCGCTTTTTGTGCGACTTCAACATCCCACTCCTACGCATTAAAACAATTCCACAATTAATAATAAGCAAACGTTAATTACACGATTCAAGTATATAATATGGCAGATGAAAACTGGCCCCTTAAAGCAATGTCAGTTGATTACCGTAATAAATGTACGAAGCATCGCTACATTACGTGTTTGAATATCAGAAGGGTTCGTAACAATTATTACGATATGTTTCGAATATTCCCCCAAAACATTTTGAATTTGTGAAATATGATGTACATATATAAACATATAATATAGCTTTAGTTTTTATTAGTTTAATTTTAAAATACTGGATATACCTTCTCGAAATGTCCGATGAGAAGTTTGCTAATAGTTGCTGCTTGCACATGTGCAACTTATCCTTTAATTGAACCAACAGTAAATTTAATTGAGCTGTCTTAATTAGAAATATTTTACGGAACGCTAGTTTTAGTTGTGCCTGGCTTTCCCAAGACTATTAAGTCGCTGAAAATTACTTACCGACGATTGTACAGGTATACCACGACCAATCCACGCAAAATGATCTTCCGTCAATGAACAATAGTATTAACCACTCACAACATAAATATATAAAATATCACATTTAATCGAAGACAGATTATGCAATTTCGAATTTAAAATTTATCATTTTTAAAAGAATTATTATTCAAATTCGTTGTAATTAATCAGATATATTTTTTAAAGGAGTTGTTTTTGAAATCTTTTTGTGTTTTATTAAAAAAAACTGTGTTATTGTATCCTTGGCCTTTGTTCTATTTGTAACCGCATTTGTAAAATTATGTAGCCGTAAATGGACTACGAACAACTACAATAAAGACTTATCTATCTATCTACATATAAAAAAATTACATAAATATTTCTTTTCATATATTTTTTGCACTTATGAAGAAATAAAATAATTTACTGCCTTCATTTGAAATTTGTAGCCAATACAAGCAGAACTTTTAGATTAACTTATAATTTAATGACACGTGCTTAACTTTTGGAAAACATCGAAGTGTCTATAACGGATATGTTAGAATACAAAAAGTTAATTTGTCTTTAACTCACCGATTGTAACATATTGGCTGCTTTTGGCAAACTCCCCTGTTTTCCATTGGCGACCTTGGCTCGGAGTTGGTTATGCTTGTTCAGGATGGTCTGTATCGAAGTAGGATCAACTCCTCGCACTTGAGGAGTGCATTGGGCTTTGCTTTGCAATGCACACAACATAAGGGTAAATATCGCCAAGAGATACATTTTGAAGTGCGATTTGGAATGTGTCTTTAACAGGAGGTTCTGGATGCTTTTAAAGAACTTTCTGAATCATATTGCAACATGCCGATGTCAAAATATAGCAATGTCAGCATGTGGATTAAAGATCAGCATATAGATTCAAGATGGTATTTCATTACACTATGAAAAACTGTGACACAACATTCGATTGTTCAAAAAAGTAAGATTTTAATTATCGAGTTTTGGAACATGACATTGGTGAATCAAGTCGAGTTTCGCGATTTCGAGACGATTTGCGCAGTAATGCGTTAGAAAAGATAGCTTCTTTTACGACATCCTCTCATATTTTTAATGATTTGCGGATATTTCCCTGTTCTGAGATATCAAAAGTTTCTTATCGTTTTGTAATTTCTTTAATGTCATAAAAGATAATTGGTTATGGTGAAATTTCAATAAATAAGCAAGTCACTAACTACAAAATAGTATACGTTTAAAAATTATTTTTAAAAGTGTGTCAAGGTTTCCAAAAAGTTTTGTTCGAACACTTCTGTTCCCGAAGCTTATGACATTTTGCATTACTTCTTAATAACAATAAAATATTTTTTTTTAAGTACAAATGCAGTTTGTGTACAATTAATTTTTAATGCTTTAACGCATCATCAATTTTAATATCAAATGACAGGTGAATGACTGGATTTAATACGTAATGAAAAATTTGTGCTGGTCAGTAACGAACTATGTAGCAGACATTTAACTATTAACCATTAATAAACACAACACACACACACTCGCACGCACGCACACGTACACGCACGCACACGTACACGCACGCATGCACGTACGCACGCACACACACACACACACGTACGCACGCACGCGCACACACACACACACACACACACACACACACACACACACACACACACACACACACACACACACACACACACACACACACACACACACACACACACACACACACACACACACACACACACACACACACACACTAATTAATTGTCTTTACTATTTAATTGTAATTCCTATTTAATTTTCAATTGCATTATTTTTTTAGTGCAATTTATTTAGTAAAATAATAAATATAATTTTATAATATTAAAAAAAGTGATAGTGTAACTGTTTTTTAGTAACACTTATTTGTCAATAACTTTAATGTTTTTGTATTGTTTCCCTCAAATTGTAATCATAGTTGGCGATTGTCTGTCACCTGTTATCCTTCGATTTGGTTCAGTTGTCCATGACAGCATGTCATCTGTATTTTCTGTGTATACAAACGTTCAGTTTCATGTTATCTTTATACTATATTTAGTCCATGCTTGATTTGCTCTAAACATATTTTAACTTCGTTTATAAATTAATCTCATGAAAGGGGAACTGGAAAATACTGTGGAAACTCTTAATAATGGGGATAATAACTTCCTTATACCAAAGGTATTTAAGATAGTATTATTATTTTGTGGGGATATGATGCAGGTTTCCTTTAAATTTGACGATTTTCTCTTCCTGTTTATTCTGATTTCCATAAAAAGAATAACGATTGTTGTTTCATATACCCTTTTAAAGTACCCTTAACTACGAATGTCAGCGCCCTCTGGCACTGTACAAGAACTTTAAACCCACCAAAGAAAACCGTTAGTAAGGCTTTAGGAACCTTACGAGAGTGAATGAGCTTTTAGGTTATTCCAATAGATGTTTTTAAAGCATGTACGAGTAAAAACACACACTTTGAGCTGTCACGTCCAATCAAAAAGTTGTACTTACATTGAATAGTAACAGTTTTATTTTATGTTCAATTAGTTATTTAGATACATAAATAACTTGTCTTTGTTGTGGATCAAATTTTTAACTGGAAATTGAAATATTGAAACTATCGAAAAACTGATTATGCAAGAGATTTTAAGTAATATTTTTTGATAATGACTTAACAAAAAACCTGAATTTTTAAATGTATTTTGCAAAGATACATTTTAACTTATATCACCATGGATATGATTATATAGTGATCTCTTTCCTAGAGATATCTTTTAACTTTTCAGTCAATAAAAAGCATAATAATGTAGTATTTTCATGCATTTTAAAAATCGAATATTGCTGTGAAGATTATAGAATCTATAATATATTTATAATCTATAATATATAGAATCTATTATACATCTATAATAGAGATGTATTGTCAGAGTCGGAGTAATTAATTTAATTACTTCAATATTCCTTTCAAGAATAACTAGTAGTTTATAAATAGGAGCACAGCCTTTTAGTCTATTAGAATTTTTTTTATATCTAGAACATTTTCTATTGTAGAGTTTCACTTCTGATATTTTTTATTCATCAAATATTCAACTAATAAGTAATATATGGCGAATAACTTTCATATACTCACAGATATGGCCAATAACTTCAGATATTGATGTATTTTTTTGCGTATTTTAATATAAGTAAAAATTTAATAGACTGCGATTACTTTTTGCTATTTTGTATGTCGAATTAAAAATATAAAAAATAAATCATCGAGAAAAACATATTGAACTATTTAATGAATTCTTAATACAAATTAGAATTTTTAACATATGATGTTTCAATATGCTTTGACTATGTTAACCAGCTTTAAAACATATTCATTAAACATAATATAAATAAATTGACAGAAAAGGTATAAAGTGAAAACGTATTTTTTGTTTTTCAGATGAAATTAAACACAAAGCAATAATAAAAACATTCAAATTTCAAAATTATCAATCGTTAACGTGGAAGGATTTTTATATCCATATACAGAATTTTCCTACTTGTATTTGATGCGTTTTACACTATTCTTTACTATATTCAGAAGATACTTCACTTTTCTTCTGTAAAAGAAAACAACCTGGTTAAAAGTTTTATTCTAAATTAACATAAACTGAATTGGATATTAGTGCGAGGAATTTTATGGAAGTTACAACACAGGAAAGATGATACGCCTATTTTTTCAGATTTAAAAATGTAAACAAATGTATATAATAAACAGTCCTTAAATTACCATATTTAAAATTTCCTTACCTACCACCTTTTTAATCCTTATAATTTAATTGCATGGTAAAAATCTTTCCTCGTGTCTAAACAACTCTTTTTAACAATCCACATAACTTCTTTATCAGATTCGTATTTCTTTCTTTAATGCAATAGAGTTCCCATAATCTTTTAGCTGACTACTTCAATTCTAATTTTCGTTTAGTTATGACAACCTCCTACGCACATTCATTGCCAATAAGTTTCACACAAGAGCAATTTAGGGATTTTTTTGTGTCCCTCACCATGAAAAATCCCTAGATCATAAATCTCTTTAGATGATTCTCCCTGACTCAATCTACGCTTAAAGTTCCCTGATTTAAAATCCCTGATTTTCCCTGATTAAATATGAAAACTTCCATACAGGAGGAGGCACTCTCTCATTCAAAATGTAAACCTTAAGGAGTAACCAACTTGTCTCGGCTATTGAGAATACAATTTTTGAACTTAACTTATCGGCCTTATTATACTTTAACGACTGACCCCTCTAAAATTCCTCACGATTGCCCCCTAACTGTAGAAGTACTACTTGTATACACTGAGTGGTCAAAATATTCTGACCATATAACCATATTCCATACGTTTCCCATATTCCATACGTTTCCCATATTCTATACGTTTCTCCTGTTCCATACGCTTCATATATTCCATAACCGTCCTATATTCCGTACGCTTCCTATATGCCATACGTTTCCCATACGCTTCCTATATTCCATACGTTTCCCATATTCAATACGCTTCCTACATACCATACGCTTCCTATATTCCATACACTTCCTATATTCCATACGTTTCCCATATTCCATACGCTTCCTATATTCCATACGCTTCCTATATTCCATTCGTTTCCCATATTCTATACGTTTCCCATATTCTATACGTTTCTCCTGTTCCATACGCTTCATATATTCCATAACCGTCCTATATTCAATACGCTTCCAAAATTCCGTACGCTTCCTATATTCCATACATTTCCCTTATTCCATACGCTTCCTACATTCCATACGCTTCCTCTATTCCATACATTTCCTATATTCCATACGTTTCCCATATTCCATACGCTTTCTATATTCCATACGCTTTCTATATTCCAAACGTTTCCCATATTCCATACGCTTCCTATATTCCATACGCTACCTATATTCCATACGTTTTCCATATTCCATACGTTTTCTATATTCAATACGCTTCCAATATTCCGTACGCTTCCTATATTCCATACATTTCCCTTATTCCATACGCTTCCTATATTCCATACACTTCCTATATTCCATACTTTTTCCATACGCTTTCTATATTCCATACGTTTCCTATATTCCATACGTTTCCTATATTCCATACACTTCGTATATTCCATAAGTTTTTCATATTCCATACGCTTTCTATATTCCATACGTTTCCCCTATTCCATACGCTTCCTATATTTAATAACCTTCCGATATTCCATACGCTTCCTATATTCCATACGCTTCCTATATTCCATACGTTTCCCATATTCCATACGCTTCCTATATTTCATATACTTCCTATATTCCATACGTTTCCCATATTCCATACGCTTCCTATATTCCATACGCTTCCTATATTCCATACGTTTCCCATATTCCATACGCTTCCTATATTCCATACGTTTCCTATATTCCATATTCTTCCATTTCCCATACCATTAACTGTACGGCAAATAAAGCGTTCAGAAATCTTTATAACTTCACTGTTTTGGCTGTTAAACACTCAGAATGTATAATAGGTGGAGGGAGGATTTTTAATCTAAGTGTTTATGTCTTAAAAGTATAACCCGTCAAAATTTAAATGTGATAAATATCTTGAATGTTTAAATTGTTTGCAAACTTTAAGCTCGCCTCAAAATCCGAAAAAAAATGATAAAAAATATTTTTGCATAAAACGATGCTATACTTATTATTTAGAAATGTGTGTACAAAATTTCAAAGCAGTAGAAGAAAGAGTTTTGTTTTACATGTTTATATATAATTTATCATGTGTCTACCTACTTTTCGTCTACAAATATCGTCATTTACACAAAATAAAGTTTTTTGAATTTCGGTTTTGTTTAAAATGCTAAGGCTTTGTAAACAAAATACATAAAACTAAATCGTTAATATGTTTTGAAACTTTAATGTTTGTTTTATAAACGTGTGAAGAGATTTTTTATATTTATGTTATAAGTTATATATTTACGAATTCCTGAACATAAAAATGAGAATAATTTTTAGCTTATGAACTTAAAATAATTTTTTGAAAGCAATTAAAATACACATTTGCAAAAATATTTTCATACGTAATACATTTATATACTTTAAAATAACTTTACATTTTTTAAATATATTATAAACTTAATCGTGAAGTGTTTTTTAAAATAAATCATATTTAGACTTAAAAACACGCAAAAAAAACCCCATAAAAATAAATTAATACTATATTATTATTTTCCTTTGATTTGTGCTCAAAAGGAGATTCTCTAATAATTCAAAAAAAATTATTTCTGAATTCATTAATAAAAATATTTGGATTTGGAGATCTGGTCTACCTAAATAATTTGAATGGTCTAGCAAAAATATAGTTTTATCAATTATATAATTTTGAGTTCTTAAGATTTTAAGTATTGTTAGATTTTAAGTATGTTGTTTTTCCTGTTCAGCATCATCAATAATTAAAAATATTATTTATTTTACTTTCATGCAGTGGATCGGTAAATACTCACTGCATAATCCAGGTGTGGATCCACAACCACCGCATTTGCTGCAAGGTTTTCCAACTTCATAAATAGGTTTTGTCTTACAATTTCCTCTGTAAAAAATTTAAACATAATACATAATAAATGTTTACTTTGTTTCTTGCATAAAACAAAATTAGTTATGGCTTGTTGATTTAATTTGGTAATTTTATTATATAAAAAAAAGTTTTTTTATAAACTTCTCTCAACAATGTGCAGTAGTAGGAAATATAACTTTTTAATAAAAATGTTTGTTTATCCACATCGGAACGTTAAATTTTAACTTTTTTTAACTTTCAAAATTTAAATTTGTGTGGGCATTACATGAAACGACAGTAGGAAAAAATTGGCTTTTCATGTAGGACTGATAACAGTTTTGTTACAAAATGGGTAGTTTAGAATAATGACAAAGTTGAATTTAGTAAGGTAATTTAAATAAATTAGACATTCCATGCAATGAAAGTAGATGACTTATCCATTGTCCATAGATTCCATGCAATGAAAGTAGATGACTTATCCATAAGTGAGACATTTCTTGCAATGGCTCATATGTAAATTAGACATTTCATGAAATGGATGTTGTGTAAGTTTGACATTCCATGCAATGGCTGATGGGTAATTTAGACATTCCTTGCACGGGCTGTTGAATAAAATAGACATTCCATGCAATGGCTGACAGGTAAGTTAAACATTCCTTGCAATGGCTTATGTTTTAGTTTGATATTCATATTCCTTCTAATTGGCTGATGGTTAAGTTATACATTTTTTACAATTGATTATGAATAAGTTAGACATTTCATGCAATTGATGATGGGTAAGTTAAACATTCCTTGCATTTACTTATGGTCAAGTTAGGCATTCTTTGCAGGGGTTGATGGGTAATTTAGACAGTCCTTGTAATGGCTGATGAATAATTTAGATATTTCATGCAATGGCTGACAGGTAAGTTAAACATTCCACGTTTCCCACATAAATTTAATTTGGTTTATGGTTAAGGTAGACATTTATTGCAATACCTAATGGTTAAGTTAGACATTCATTGTAATTGATAACGGATAAGTTAGACATGTTAAGCAATGACTGAAGGGTAAGTTAAACCATTTTTTTATTGGCTGATGATTAAATTAGATAATTCTTGCAATGACTGATCGGTAATTTACGCATTTACAACTGCCAGGCGCTACAAGATAAAACTACGCCATACTTATCTGAGCGGGAACACAAATTCTTCAAAACATAGTTCTTGAGAAATTTACATAGTTTTATTCCACAATTAACTACCTTTAAAATTACATTACTTTTGTTTGTTTTTTCATTAATATAAAAGAACTAAAATGTAATAAAACGTGTTTACTCTTGTTAACAGGTAACTTTTGTCTTCTTCAAATCCGTTTTACTCAAAAATTTGATATTCTGTGGTTGATGTACCTTTTTTACAATAACTTTCCATTATATAAGTTCAATTTTTTCTAAATTTATGCTCTACATATACCAAAGACTATGCTGAAATGAGGTTTTAAATATGACTGTTTCATTCATTAAAAAAAAACATTTTTCTGATAAATAAAGAGATTTGTTTACTCAACTTGTAGTGACTTTGATTAAAAAAAATATTTAAAAAAAAAAAACTATAATTTTTTTCTTTAAAATCTAATTTTAGTAAATTAAGAAGTGTCTCTAGTTTACATAGAAAAACATTTCATGCCTTTATCTATAACTCATTCCGAGAAAAGTGCATCGAAAAATGACAATTTAATATTGACGGTATAGGAAGGTCCGTCCTCTATATTGCTTGTTCTAGAAAAGATAACAAAACGGAAATGAAGGAACTACACTATGTATATATGTATAAAAGTGCTGAAATTACATTGGTATATTGCTTTCTAATGACCTTAACCTATATTTTACAATATTGTTAATGGTATATATTTGAAAGAATACTTTACGCTGGAGAGTAATTGCAGCCGTATAGGAATTCGTTTTCATCTTCTACTTTATATCGAATATAACCACATCCTACTTTATTTGATTTCGCCCACACCAGCTGCAATAGAGAATTAGAAAGTGAAGAAACGAACATAAGTAAATTAGGAAAAAATTGTAGATGAACTCGGTGATAAAGTTTTAAACCTGATCCTGATTGGTGCATTAACGAATTAACATAGATTGGGATTTATGAAATATAGATTTTCATACTTGGGTGAAATGTCCAGTTTCATCATCGGATTTATATTTATGAATGTCCTTCGGGTTGAAATCTTTTACTTCGTCATAAAAATCCTGTATCATACCATCCCAGTCTGATTCTTCATCCGACCGGCCTTCCCAGGCAATGTTTTGTCCAGCTTTCTCTTCATATTGAGAAGGAAAATGAAAATATACGTTATATGTATAAAAAATACAAGCAAAATGATCATAATTATGGTATAAATAGTTTATTCAGCCTAACTCACTATTAGTTCGAATTTTAAAGAATATTTTTTACTGTAATATGTCAAAATAAACCAGTAATAGTTTAATTTGCATTACAGTAACTTCTTGATGTCGAGTATTTTTGAAGTCCTAAATATCCAATTCTGTTTGTTTTACATACATATATTTTTACAGATTATAGCATTAATGATTTATTTATATTTCCTCTACAAACAATTTTCAACAATAAATATATTTTGAGCTTTTTAAAAAAAAACTTATGTAGGTGTCAGGTTTAGGTTCATTTAAAAATGTGTGTTTCAGCTTTGAGGGCACTTCAAGAGTTACAAAAAATAGTTTATTAAATTAATGTTTGTTTGAAAATAGCTTTTATGACATTTTTTGGCATTTTAACAGTTTTATTAAAATACAAATACAACGTTAAAATACGCAATAAAAGTCCATCAAATCTGGACATGTTTCGGGAGACACATTTCCCTTCATCAGCAGAAAATGAAAAGTCTGTGTGTAATAAAAAATATGATTAAACCCAGAATTGAAAGTGTTGCCAAAAAACTAAAAACCTATTTCAAATGGTTGGAGTTAACTATTGTGTGCCAACAGGCGGGGAATACTGGGACCGCAAATGTTTCATTGACAATCGAATCAATATTGCTAAAAATATGAAACACCTCCAGGAAGTCAAGTTCAAATGGAGATTTGGGTTTGCAAATTAAATGTGGGTTATTGCAAATGTGGGTAAAAATGTGGGTAATTCGCAAACTCAAATCTCCATTTGAACTTGACTTCCTGGAGGCGTTTCATATTTTTAGTAATATTGATTCGATTGTCAATGAAACATTTGCGGTCCCAGTATTCCCCACCTGTTGGCATACATTAGTTAACTCCAACCGATTGAAATAGTTTTTTGTTTTTTGGCAACACTTTCAATTCTGAGTTTATTTATATTTTTTATTACACACATACTTTTCATTTTCTGCTGATGAAGGGAGATGTATCTCCCGAAACATGTCCAGATTTGATGGACTTTTATTGCGTATTTTAACGTTGTATTTGTATTTTAATATTCTTAACGCAATGTTCTATAAGACGAGTTTTTACCTTATTTTAACAGTTGTTTGAAAACACTGAAGACAGGCTAGGAGCTTTGATTTAAAAAATAAGTTTTATTGAAAATTTTTCCTTAAAGTGCCAGGTTTATGCGGATTTACAGTACATACAATTTTTATTCACAAATGTATCTCAGTTATAAATTGTCATTTGATATAAATAGGCCATGACGCTGTTAAAAATAAGTTGCATAATATCTTATTACGTGACATTGAATCCTGTAATATATCTGTTACGCACATACCAACCATCCTAGTAGATGAATAATCTAATATTGATATGAATGGACGCTGTCGTTTATTGTAGTGATATCGCAAATGTCAAATCATGACATTTAAGTAAAAATATACTAAAAGATTTTGTAACGTTTATTTTTTCCCCTGGTAACGCTTTCAAAGGATCTAAATTATCGTTATATTTAATCTTTATATCTTCGTTATAGATAAAATTTCATATCACAGTCATTTGAATTATTACCCTTGTTTCAAGCATTGATCGAGATGAAATATTTATCTTATGTCCAAAAACTAATTTCAGCTTTTTTAAAAGCATGTTGGCACTTAAAAGAATATCATAATGATTTAGTGCAAAATAATGTATGTTTTTTATAACCATACTTTAAAAACACAAAAGAAAACAAACTAAAAATTGTATGTTAATATACCTTCACTAATATTTATAGTTGCTAAATTATCGCAAAAAGGTGTCTATTTAGAATCAGAAAATAAAATAGTTATAAACTTTAAATTCTTAATAATTATTTTGAAGTTATACTTTTTGAATGTTTACCCTTTAAATATACAATACCGCACTTATAGTATTAAAACTGACATTTTATCTAAATAAAAACGCTTTGGAGGTTAAATGGTTATTATAAAACAAAATCTAGAATAGTTAATTATACAAAATGAAACAATATTATAAAATTATGGCTTATTAGAAACAGCAGACACAAAGAAATGCAATATGATTTTAAACAATTTGACAAAAAGTTATTTTATTTCGAACTACCAGTTTAAATGCTTTGATTTTTGTGTGACTAGAATAAAATAAAATACCCTTGTATGGGGTATCTTGTTATCTGCGTACTAAGAGATTTTTTTTTCTCACGTAGTTCCATAAAGCTAACCATGCGCTATCAAAAAGTGGATTTCAAGTTTTAGTCAACTGACCAATTAAAAAATGACACATCAACCGATTTTGATTATATAATGGCATTCAATTTAAGGTTGTCAGGTCTCATATTTCGCCAAATCGCCAAAGTGAAGGTGAAAAATCGCCAAATTGTTGATTACTTGCCAAAGTTGTTCGCTAATTCGAAATTTTTCCACTTTATAAATAGTGAACAGGAGATAGCTAAAGTTTTTATAATGTTTTAAACTGCTTATTTTTTTACTATACTTTTGAATAAAGTTTACAAATAATAGTTAAAATGTGCATATAAAATTAGTTCTACTCACTTCCATTTTTGTCTACTGGGTCATCATGTTCAAATTCGCATTTTTCCGCCCATTCCTGAGCTTGTTTTGCAAGATGATCGTCCCACTCCTAAACATTAAAATAATTTCACTTTACTTTAATTTTAAAATTATCAGAAATATTTTTTAAAGTTTATTCGAAACGCAACACTTCATAAAGCAAAAATTTGAGTGCATAAAAAAAAATCAGCAGCTTACAAATACATTTGTGGAGGACTCAAACTTAAAATGGGTGAAGACTATTTTGTTTTTCTTCAAATTTCAGCTTATGCCGTCGTAATGTAGTGCAAACATTACTATGATTCAGTGTAATAAAATTCAAAATTCGTACTTTAATTTTAAACCACTAGATGCCAGTGGTGTTCTGTTTCACTTCCTTGTTAACTCAAATGGAGTTATTCAACTTCGATAATCAATTTCTCGAAATCTACCTTCATGGACTTGGTTCATTTTAACTATGAGCTATCAAAATAAGGAGAGAGAAAAAATCAAATTTTGATGTAGATGAAAGCTTTAAGTATATACATTTGCGTCTTCTCTAAAAACTGTATGATGACTCTGCTTGATTTATTTAGACTGATACAGAGCAGTAAAAAGTATATGTTTCACTTATAATGGTTCGATTTTAATTCGAACCTAAATGCCAAATGTGCGAAAACGTGCCAATTTTGTAAACCTACTACTACTATTAATCACACTCACGGTCGAAGACATGTATGACTTCAAAAAAGACATGTACTCAAAAAAGAAAAACAAGTATATTAAGGTACTTATTTTTAAGTACCGTTTTTCACAGCTCAATAAATTTACGTAGAAATTAACTGATTAATGGTAACAAATATTTAGCTATAATGAATATAAACATGGTGATGAAATGAATTATGGTACCTCACCATTTCTAACATATCAGCGGCGGATGGAAATCCCTTTTCTTTTCCATTGGCGATTTTGGCACGCAGATCGTTATGCTTTTTCAGAATGGCTTTTTTATCCGCATCGCTTACACCTTTGGCGCGAATGTCACAGGCGCTTGCCCAGCCCGACACTGCCAACAATGTCGCCAAGACCACAAGAAGATTCATTTAGAAAAGATACCTGCAATAATCATTAAGGGACACTTTAGATAAAATATTATTAATCTAAATCTATTTATTATTATTATTGGACACAAAATCATCAAAAATATCCAAAATTATTTTATTACTTTAAAAAATAGTTCATTTTATTTCGAATCTAACGCCACCTGCCTGAATATGTAACTTCGAACTCATTTTTTCGCAGTGATGACTTTTTTAATCTTTGATCAAGTTTAAATTGATATAAATTCAGACCTCTTTAAAGAATTTGCTCCAAATTTGCTACAGAGTATTTTCAAACATATTACTTTAATTTGTATTTAAGAATTAGTTATATATAGATTATATATGATTCAACATTTTTTTAGAAAATAATATGAACAGTAAAATTAGCGATTGTTTTGAAAATAGCGAAAACATGTAAAAACAGTCTGTTAAACAAATTATTTTGTTTATAAAAATTAAAAATTAAAATTTTTTAGAAAATATTTTCTTGACTTATATAAAAAATAAGAAAGGTCACTTTTTGTAATTTTTTAAAATAATAATTAATTTTAAAAAAGTGTTTGACTGTGTGATTATGGTAAAATGCATTACACATATAAGTGTGAACAAAGTATAATGATATCAGAAAAATTAAAAAGTGCCCTACTACCCCTTTAGCATCAACCAGTACACCTCTTAATATTATAGCTATCTCTTGTAGTGGTGCTATCTTATAACATTATGAACGTAATAATATTTCTTTAGAGGAAAGGGAGCTAAAATATGATAAATATAATTAATCAGTAGACATAATTAGTATTAATGGCATTTAGTGGAAATGTTTACCTTTTTAAGAGAGTTAATGATATAATTCAATAGAACTGGATGTGGGATACATAGCGATATAATTCGGTCGATATTACAATTAAATTACATTCATTATGAAGTTTTTACTGAATTTTTAGCAAGCAGCATAATCGGATGGAATGCTTTTGGAATACCAAAGTTCCAGTGGCGAAGGGTCCAGTCATCGGTAGATTCGCCGATGACCACGCAAAAATTAAAAAAAAAACATTAAAAAAATGTTTATTTATACATTTATTACGCCATGTATTTTTCTTCCTTATTTACTTTGACTTCTTTTGAAGTGCTATGTATTGAATTAATTAAAAAAATATTAACAGAATGCTTTGGAACATGAAGAATTTAAAAAAAAAATTAATTAGTTGTTTTATAATTTTTTTTAAATAGACATTTTAGAAGCATACGCTTATTTCTTATTTAATTTTGTGGTACTATACAGTTCGTTATCATTTTTAGCAATTTTCCTGTGATTTTGTTTTTTATCAAACATCTCAAATGAATATCAGAAAGATCGTGAGTTTAATCAAAAGGAACAAATATGAATGCACGTGGAAAGTATTTCCTACAATTTTCTCCCACAAAACAGAGGAGGGGGGGGGGACTACAACAACAGTTGACGGTCATAGAATAATGATACAAATAGAGGAATAAATCCGTGTGTCCATCATTGAAACCACGTGATATGTGGAAATGCCAATTCATTCATGCCTTGGCGACTTTAAGAACTAAACGAGATCGAAGTATTGTAATATGGTTTTGTGTTTAATTTTGTATTTAAATAAAGTTTTTTTTGAACGAATGGCACAATTTAAGGGAGTTTAACAGATATATTTAAGGAGATTTTTCTTACTTTGTAGTTTTGAAATAATTGCATTACGTTTTTATGTAAAAAATTTACCATAAGCGAAGTTCTTTCAATTGTTATTTTGTATATTTCAATAAGAAAATATGAACAATAAAACCTGAGAAATATAAAGAGTTTCTCTTCTTCGAGTATTGAACACAAATAAAATATTTTCGTTTCGTTAATGAAGAGGAAATATTTAGCGCATATTGTTTGAAAATAAGTAAATAAGTACATATATGTTAAGAAGTTGAATACGGACAGAACTCCTTATCACCAAAAGAGAAGAAAGTGCGCCAAATTTGAAACTCCTGCAGATGTCTGAACGCCAAATGTGGCAGCGCTATAACCACGTGATGTTGGGTTTTTGTTTTCAATGTTGACACCGCGGGGCCTTACGAGAGTCTGGTATTGAAGGCGCTCTCTATTTAATATTACAACTCTTTGTTGACGGTCGCAAAGCTGTTATCCCTGTGTGGGGGCACATGCCGCTCGGGGCGATGACCATTGCAAAAATTCGGAATTTTCTACAGAATTCATTTAGCGTCGAATTTACAGTGGCTCTTTGTTCGACCAATATGCTTTTATTAAGCAACTCGCACAATTATATTTGTCTCCTAGACTTTCATTCGCAATTGTTGTGGCTAGAAACAAGAAGTTCGACACTGGAAATAGTCTTTAATGATTGGCTGGTAGATTTGATGAGAACGTTCTAATTTTACAATGGGGGATCCAACAGAGTTGATGTCCTGTCTAAGTTTTATGACACAAAAATGAATTTTTCTTAATTTGATGTTTATGTAAGGGAGGGAATTCTACCACAAGATGTAATTTTCAGGTTTAACTATGTTTTGGGGAAATGCTTTGGCGCACAATAAGAGGATGGGGAGGCATTAATTTGCCACAATGTATTAGCTGTTATGAATAATTGAAATTCATTAAAAAACATTTGAATTTAATATAATAAACACAACATTCGTTTCTAAGCTTCTAATCTATCTTACTATTATAAGACACAATAAGCAATATAATTTGTAAAAAATTTTGATAAAAAAAATAGTACTTCTTTAATTCAATTTAAATTCAATCAAACACATACTACATACTATAATAATTTCAATATAAAATAATTTCAATACTTTAATGATTTCAATATAAAATAATTTTCAATACTATAATAATTTCAATACTATGATAATTTTCAGGAATATACCTACCTATTCAAAACCTACAATGCTTAGAAGTTTCACTTTGCTTCCTTTAAAAATGCTTTTATGACTCGACACACAATTTAAGTGCAACAAAATATGACACAAAAATGACACTTTATTGAAAAAAATTAATCAATAGCTTATTTAGTTTTTTTCTTTTATTGATACTTGGAATAGACTTGGAATCGAAAACATATGTACGTTTCAAATTCTTAATATATTGAAATTATCTTCTATTATTTGGACAATGGACAATCCAATCATGAAGTGACATTTCTATAGGAATGTGTCCCAGATGCTTCCTTTGCGGCAAAGGGATTAAATGAAATTGCCATTGTCAGATTCCCCAGAATGTCGTCGGAAGGAATCGACAGATGTTATTATATTTAAAATGTATCGAATTGTATCAATACACTTGCTGTGAGGAGAAAAAAAAATATTTTTTGTCCAAGCTTCAATTTTAATTGTCATTGTATGTTACTTCTTTGAATAATCCCAAGGAAATATATCAATGTCATTTTGTCAAAATGTCTTCAGAAAGTATAAAATACATATCAAACAGAAAAAAACTACCGTTCTAAAAAAAGGTACTTAAAATATGAGAACCTGAACCTACTTGTTTTTCTTTGAGTACAATTGCATTGTAAACGAGCGATGACGTACTCAAAATTTAAGTACGCGTATTTTCTCAAAAATGAGCAGTGTGACTTAATATTGCTAATATCAACTTCTGTAAAGCCATCCTAACAAAGCGACCTGACATAATTAAAATAGTTGTTCAGAAGATGGTTTTCCACATTATTTGATGTCTATTTCTTAAATGGAAACTGAGTTACAACAACTCAATTATTTTACTTCCCATTCTTTTGGCACATCTTCTAGCATTTCTTTTTCAACTTGCTCTGATAGTTTAACGGATAAGTCTCTGGACTACGGTGCCTGAGGATCTGGGTTTGATTTCCGGTGTTATGGTCAATATTTATTGAAAGGGATTTATGAAGGCCATCTATGTAGGAAACTTATGTATTCGGAGCCACATCGAATGTACTCAAAAATGAGTAAATTTTACTTATTTTACTTATTTTTGAGTACCTATTTTTAACGGTGTATGCGTGCTCTAATATACCGTTCTACACAATCAACAAAATTCGATTGAACTCTATATGCTTAAATGTATACATTATAACCAATATTGAGTGTTAATTATAATAATTATAATATATTTTAAAAAAAATTAAAAGATAAATTTCCTGATTATTTATTTTTTATAAATTTGGCAGACTTTAACGAGCAAATAACGTGGTGGTTATAAAGTCTTCATAAAGGATAGAGCATGCACATCTCAGTCATGTTAATACCTTTTTCAAAGTTTACTCAGAACTGATACAATTGTTGGTTTTAGCTTCTGTAGTCAAATTTAAATGTAGACGTGCATTGCAATTAAAAGAGTCAATAAAAATCTAACGGCCACGTATTCTTCCATGTTTTTAAAAAGTCTAATTTAAGTTATGCCAAAAATTTAAGCATTTACAATTAAGCCTCTAGATTGATAAGCATCTACAAGTTATTTTAACACTAAGACAATATGATTTTTGTAGTTACAAATCGGATGACTCTAACTGCATTTATTGTTTTATGTACTTAAACATCATTCTTACAAAAATGAATCAATGTAAATAGAAAAATGTACTTAAATGAATAAAGAGAAAAAAGCAATGGAGTACAGAAAAAACAATACACAGGAATAAAAAAATTACAGAAAGAAAATAAAAAAGAAAATGTACTAATATACTAATGGTAATAATATAGTAATGAACGATTTTAAGAATGATATTTTTATTGAAAAGGTATCTTTAAGGGGCTAAACAAGTCATTTAAGAATCTAAACTTAAACTTTGACTTCAATGTAATGTTGAAACAGAAAAGAGATGTGTAAATAACCATAAATATTAAAAATCAATTCTTTACATTGAGTTTTTTTTTACTATTACAGCTCTGTTTGCCATGTTATCTAAAGGCCGGTTTACACGCTACGATAAATCGTAACGAGTTCTTGTCAAATATTCGTTGTCGACCGCTAAAAATAATCCTTTGCCAATGAAGGAAGTAGTGTTGTTGTTATATATCGGTTGTTTAGCGAGAAAAATGAAAAAGTCGCGAATACCAAGAACAAAGTGGAGTCGCTAGTGGTTGCTAAAGAAAAGGGAATTCTGTCATGTAAAATTATTCAAAGAATTGAGAAATGAACCAAATGACTGGCGAAATTATTTGAGAATGGACGAGGAGACAGTTCTTTCTTATAAACCGTACCCAACGCATTAATTTTTTTCACAACAATGTTTCTGTCTGTCGACGAATCAAACTCCTTGTATTTTTTAACGAGCTCTGTATAAGCAATGTCTATTTTATTCCTTTCGGAGTATTCTTTGCTTTTAACGAGCCACAAGCAGGTAAAACTCCGATAAAATTCAATGACTTCACTCAAGAACTCTCGAGGAGTTTGTTTAACTTCCGTTATTACCTATTCGAATAAAAACAAGTTAACCAAAGAACGAATTATTCAACACAACCTTTCTGATGCAGATGCAAATTGAGTCAAATCATAGCGAGAAATGGCTGCTACTTGTTTACACATTCCAACATGTCATTACGATTCGCCGAAATTGATGCCGTCCGCCATCAACCATCCAATCCAATTCCAATTCCAATTAATCGCTACAATGTCCTGTTTACACGCAACGATAAATCGAAACAATTCGATCGTTACGATAAATTGCTAGCATTTATCGTAGCGTGTAAACCGTCCTTAAGAAAATGCTCAGATTGTGTCCTTATCCTTTAACCACAACTTGTATAATTGTCGAACAGTTCGTGCATCTTTCTTTCAGCATATATCATAATCTACAAAAAAAAATAGTTTATTTGGGGAGCTCTAGTTTGAAGTTAATATTAACTGTATTTGAAACTTTAAGCTGATCTTGTAGGTAAATAAAATATTTTTTTTAAAAAAAAGGAAAAGCGACTTTAAGGAAAATGCGCTAAAAAGAACAAAATTATTTTTAATTCTACGAACGAGTTGTAAAAAATTGAATTATTTTAAATCAATTTTATACCTATTAAATTTTTTTTAAATCAGCGCAAAAATTTAGGTATGATTTTTGTAAATTGGCACCAACTTCAATAAGTTCTAATAAGTATAAAATTGATATTAAATAATTTAATTTTTTCTAACTCGTTTGTAAAATTGAAAATTATTTTTTTACTTCTTAGCGCATTTTTCTTAAAGTCGGTTTTTCTTTTTTTAAAAAGATTATTTTATTTATCCCTTTTTAGTTTTTAATTTAGCAGGGGGTTTCGTTCCCTATTATTATTCACCAAAAAAATTCAAGAAACAACTTGTGCTTACGTTTTGTCTCAACAATGTATATCGTAAAACAATTTCAATCCATGGCAATAAATGCTGGGTAAACGAAATGTCATTGTTGTACAACTTCTGTTAAACAATGAAAATCTTTTGAAATCGCATAAATTCTTTTAAAAAACACCAGTTAATCAACATTTCCGGGTATATAACAGCCGGATAACCGAATATGTTTTTAAAGGTTTTGTTTAAGTGGATTTTTCTCTATCCAACAAAAAAAAAGAATTTTTAAAATCGGACAATATTTTTTTCCAAACGGTCCGGTTAATTGAGAATTCCGGATAGTTAAATGCCGGATAACCGAATATTTTTTCAAATTGCTTCCAAGTGAAACATCCCCTTTCCAACAAAAAAAAAATTGTCCAAATAGCTGAAGTAGAACCGAACATACATAAAAAATATATATAACAGACGAATCTATAACCTCACGACTTGGCGCGCTTTGACGGTTTTAATTTAAAGTTTCTGGCGGTTTAATTTTGCAGCTTTAGTGGGCGCGCTAGGCAGTCGGTTAAAAATGAGTTAGCGGCACTACCACAGAAAGTATTGTTTTGTGGATTTTGTAAAGTGGCAGCGCTGTGTAGATATGTATACCAAATTTTTAAAAATGTTCAAAATTGGTTAAATTTGGTAAAAGTCGAGTCGATAAAATAAAGTTTAAAATGCTTGTTTCTTTACATACTTCAATGGCGACCGTTATTATTTATCAGTGAATCAGAAATTTATTGATTTATATATATATATATATATATATATATATATATATATATATATTGTACAGTTGCTAATTATAGTGAATTTATGGAAAGTTAGTTTGCTAATTAAAATTTATTATCTTGTTATAGGGCAGTGACAATAACAATAGTTTATTCTTCTAAATGAAAATGAAATTTTCAACAGTGAGCATAACCAAGAAGAATTATATCTAATTACGGTTTACTTAAAGAATTTTCATTAGTGAACGTATGGTAAATTATTTATCAGCCGGTATCTTTTATGATTTCATTCACAATAGCAATTTGATTTATTTTAATTTAATAGAGATATGTGTAGGCGTCCAATAAAAGAAAACAAATGGCAATAAAATAAAGTATATGCTTGAGTTAAATGTGTTATGATATAGCAATTGCATTATGAACATACACTTCTGTGCTGTTGATGGTATGTCTTTGAATTCTAATCTAATTTTTGTAAACATTCCATCTTTTATCAGAAAGCGCCTGGTAATTATTAAAAGAAAACAATGACTAAATTAATATTTGCATAATTAATTTGAGCCAGTTAACGATGTGAAATTTTGTTAAAAATACAATTTACATCTTTAAACAAAAGGGTTTCTACTTTCGTCGAATTTATTTAATTGGATTTCAGTATTTTAAATTGTTCTTGACACAAAGTTATTGGCTACAGATACATAAAAGAACGTTATTTGTTCAAAATATTGTTTTAGTTTAAATTTACTTTGTGTCATAGGAATCCCATACAATTACTTTTAATTATATATTTTTAATTGTTTAATATTTATTTCCATCAAGACTTTTAAGAAATATTAAACAATAGGAAAACTATCTCGTCAATAACAATTTATAAAATAACAATGCTCTAAATTGCCCTAGATGTGTTTGATTTAGCAAAGTTTAAATTTCACTGCAGATGTTCACATATTCAAACATTAAAAATAAATTAACTTCACAATTTGTCATCGCTAGTCATTTATAGAATATAATTCGACAGAATTGTGATACAAATTGTCTATTAAAAATGCTTTATACCACGGTGCTGTTTCCTACCTTATCAGTCAGAAATAGAATCTTTCCTTTATAGTTCTGTTTAATGTTTATTTTAAGCATAATTTCTCTTAAATTAATGTAAAGCAATTACTCATGCCCGTGCGATAATTATCACATTACCCCCCCCCCACACACATACATTCGCTGAAACTGCTCATAGAAGGCAATCCGTTCAAAGAATTAGGTGATTTCCTAGTGTACGGTGCCTCCTTGGCGCAATTCTGAAACTTGGCGCCAAGGCATTGGCAAACAACGTGAAGCAGTGCGAGAAAAAAAAAGTAGGGTTGCCGTACATCATGATATTGCAAAGAACCAGAACGTCATTAAATAGGATTGCTAAAATGCAAAATGTATCGCTAATTATGCTCGCCCTATGCTAAATTATAAAATTGTCGCCAAATCACATTTGGCGAGGGCACCGTACACTAGGAATTAACCAAGAATTCTACCCACGGATTGCAGCATCTCGTTTAAAAACTACTTGGAAATTAATATGGAGTAGATGTGAGTTGCAGTGAGTCAAATAAGGGCCAGTCCAAGAATGATTACGTCAATACGCTTTTATTTCACACTTGCGTGGATGGCAATCCACCTTCCTTCACCCACACTATCTCTGAGCTTCTTACAATGATACAGTGCCAGCGACACACAGGTGGCGCTGGAGTAGCCTGCATGGTATCTCTATCTGGTGGTGTGTATAAGCACCAAGTCACATTCGGTAAAACTGACATAATTACGTTCCCTTAATTTTACAGTGATATACTAAAATACACGATACATTACAATACATGACGTTACACACCTACACATATGCACAATATTGATAAATTAACCATCATCCTATTATAATTTAAAATTAGTTTTTGCAACATCTGAAAATCAATTATTATAATAACTTTTTATCATTAGTGTTCCATATGTTCTAAAACATTAAGAGTTCAAAAATGTCGAAGTTAAAAATGATCTAAAGTTTTCATAAACTCAAAAATTCATATGTTACATTTTTCAAACTTAAAAATAATTACTTATCACATAAAAGTTCTTCATCTCTCAAAATTGATTTCTTTTCAATAGCACTTTCACAAATGTAAATGCATCACAAATGAATTTTTTTTAAAAAAGACATAACTAATAAACTTTTAAGATATATACAACTTACATTCTTTAATGATTCACTCGTATATGCAAACATCATAACACTTTATCAATGCACATCTGTTGTCAAAAGAACAAATAAATCTTTTTTCTGAAAATTTCTTTTTTTCTACTAATAAAAAAAAAATTATGAAAACGACGGTTCGATTTACTAAACAAAACAAAATCTTTCACAACTGTAAACTGAAAGAAAAACGTTTTGCACACACTTAAAAGAATACAATTCACATATAAGACGAAAAGCACATTTCACAATTCTGCGTCATACTTCTTCCAAGCACAAAAAAAAGATTTAACTTTTTGACGGTTGTAAGGTTGCCTCACAAAAAAGAAGATAGTTAACGCCAAGACCATTCGTTATTTGTTTGAGCTCGTCGCCACGGTAGAGGTGTTCGTTGGTCCGCAGATCTTGATCACTGATCTTGGATCATTGATCGCCAAAACGCGACTTCTGTCGCCTATTCGCTGGATTGCGTCTTCTAATTTCTATCTGGTGATTTGTTCTTGCTCGCCAATTGCAAACTTGGCATGTTGTATTCAGTTGCCAACTCGATTGTATGCAGTTGTTTTGTGTCTGTCAGTCGAAGATTGATGATCAACTCACGAGCCAATTCGCCAATTGTATTTGTCGCTTTTGTTCTTATGTAATCTGTATTTTGATCGACCCTTCCGATTTCGTTTGTTTTTCGGAAATGTTCAAACAGGTTTGGTGAAAAAAATCTTTGAGTTCGAACTCTAGAAGGACCACTGTTGTCTCGTGGAATACTAGGCTTAGCCTCTGGTTAAGCCTATTCTGCCGCAGCACTATCTTTTCGCTACCCAGTTGTTTAAGCACGGCTTTGAGCTCCTATGTGAAGTAGAGCTGAGTGGCAGTGAGTCAAATAAGGCGCAGTCCAAGAATAGTTACGTGGATCGCTATCCACCTTCCTTCACCTATACTACTATCTCTGAACTTCTTACAATGATACAGTGCCAGCGACACACAGGTGGCGCTGGAGTAGCCTACATGGTATCTCCATCTGGTGGTTCGTATGAGCACCAGACCACACTAATTATTTTAATATTAATTAAAAAACGTTATTATTCATGGGACAAAAGTACGATTCGTCTCTGCTCCGGGATATTCCCTTTCTTTAATACCATGTTAAGATCCGCTGTGTGTGAGACCCGCAAAGGGATTTTGTAATATTAAAATAATATAAATGATGCTTTGTAGGTTATATGAAAATATAAAATTTTAATATGCGCTTAAATCAATTTTCAAGTTCTAGTTCTTACTTAACACTTAATTTGCTAATCATCAGTATATAAAACAAAACGTTGAATAATATTTAACAAGCACATTGTTGACATCTGTTCATAAAAAAGATAATTGATTTACAAACTTTTATTAAACGTCGAAACAAAATAAAATTATACAAAAAAAATATATATTTTATATTTTAGAAATATACATTTAAAAGAACTATATATACGCAGAGAAGATATTTTATTCATATATTTTATTCATATAAAATAAACAATTATTTCTTTGATAAGATACAAAATTTATATTTTCCCTTCTGTAGTAATATTGTGGTAGTTTATTCCTTCCATTATGCATTGTTTATTTGATTTTATCAATGTCTCATTGTACAGTCATTTGCATTAATAGAATTAAGCATCCAATACAAACCATTGAAAAGTTTTACTTCCAACCATTAACAATACCACTAATGCAATTTTTAAAAGAATATTTACGTTAATTTAATCTTAATACATTTTATAATTATTGTTATTATATATCTTCTTCCTTGTTTTCTTCTTTAAAATTGCCACCACTTTCGTCGTTTTCCATGTTTTATGCATCATACGCCTATTATGAGTTTAATTCGTAATCTATAAACAAAAAAAGTTTGAAACTGTAGGTTATTGATTAAAACTGTTAAACATTTAAAAAAAAAAAAAAAAATTGTTATCGAGTAAATTATCAAATTAAAATAAATTTGAGCCCAACAAGATGTGTAACGCAAACAATCATTAATAATATCACTAATGATTATAAAAGTGCTAATAAAAAAAATAGAATTTGTTATTTAGGAAATTATCAAGTTCAAATGAATTGGTGCCTAACAAGATGTGTAACGCAAGCAATCATCTAATATATCATTCATGCTTTTTCGAAATATTTACGTTCATTTAATATTAATATACTTTATATCCTTATTATTCTGTATCTTCTATTTTATTATCTTCTTCAAAAACCCCTTCTCCTAAATAATTTTCCGTGTTTTCTTCGTCATTCCCCTAGTATTTTCCTCATAAATTATTTATATATAAAACGACTATTATTTGGCGCTCGTTGCTTAAAAATTAAAAAAAATTTAATAAAAAAATAGAATTTGCTTTCAAGTGAATTATTAAGTTTAAATGAATTGGTGCCTAACAAGGCAATCACTAATGCCTTTATCAAAACATTTGCGTTAATTTAATCTTAATAAACTTTATATCATTATTATTCTGTATCTTCGTTTTCGTTATCTTCTTCAAAATCCCACACCTTTAAAAATTTTACCAGTTTTTTTCATCATACCCCTGATATGAGTTCCATAAATATCTCTCTATAAAAAAATTGGAAACTGTAGATCATTGATTGCAAATTAAATTTTTTTTTATAAAAAATTAATTTATTATCAAGTAAATTATCAAGTTACAATGAAGTGGCGCCCAACAAGATGTGAAACGCAAACGTCTTGTACTGAAATTTGACTGAAATTTATTTGGACTAGGTACCGAGAAGCGAAGCTTCTATAACCCTTACAATACAAAATTTTTTTACATGAGATGTGCATGAGTACAATTATTCCATGAGGTAAGAGGACGAAACAGGACAAAACAACATAAAGAAACAAACAAACGTCTTATAGCTTGCATCAAGTTATTTATAGAAAATACACAGGTACCGTGAAATCTAAGAATATTATACGTCATTAATAAATTAATCTCTTTACAAATCGAAAATAAATAAATATTTAATTGCTTTGTAAGTGATTATTTATATTAATAATTTTCAAAGACAATGACATGTGTTCCAAGCATTGTCTCAATTTTTATAATTAATTAAATAATTTAGTTTTAATTTAAATTATTTCTTTTAAGTGTCTCAAAATAAAAATTTAATGAAATTTCTCTGAAATATTGTGATGATATTCTTCGTAACTGAGTAAAGGGAAAATATAACAAAGGAATCAGAAAGAACAAGCTTAAATTAAAAACAATAATGTGTTTATAAATTCATTGTTTAGTTCTTTTAAAGGAAGATATAAAACATTTGACTTTTTTTCTTAATTTTGCAGATTTCAGTATAATGGTTTTCACTAATGTGTGCAAAGCTTATTAACGTAAGCAATTGTTAAAATACTTAAAACTTTTATAACTTTTTTAACCGAATGAACAGCGCCAATCAAAACTACAAAATAAAACCGCCAGAAATTTTAAATTAAAACCGCCAAATCTCTCGCCAAGTAAAAAGGTTATCAATTTGACTGTTATGTATTTTTTTTAAGTATGTTCGCGCAGGATTTCGGTTCTTTTTCAAATATTTGGACAATTGTTTTTTGTTGGATAGGGGATGTTTCACTTGGGAGTCATTTAAAAAAATATACGGTTATCCGGCATTTAACTATCCAGAATGGATTAACCTAACCGTTTGAAAAAAAATATTGTCCGATTCCGAATTTTTTTTAATGTTGGATAGAAAAACTCCACTTAGGCAAAATCTGCAAAACATAATCGGTTATCCGGCTGTTATATATCCGGAAATGTCGATTAACCGGAGGTTTTTTTTAACAATTTATCCAATTTCAAAATATTATCATTGTTTAACAGAAGTTGTTCAACAATGAAATTTCATTTACCTATCATTTATTGGATTGGATGGGGATTGTTTTACAATATACATTGTGGAGATGAGCACAAGTTGTTACTAGAATTTCTTGGTGAATAAATTGATAAATTAAAAAAAAATATGTACGAATTTAATAAATTGTCACCAACTTCCTAAAGTGGTAATAAGTATAAAATTGTTGTAAAATAATTAAATTTTTTCAACTCGTACTTAAAATTAAACAATATTTTTTAGTTTTTAGCGCATTTTCCTGATGACCGCATTTCTCTGCATGCCATTTATTTTAACCAGCATTTATTGGCACTGGTAGGGATTGTTTTACAATATATATTGTTGAGCACAAGTTGCTACTTGAATTTCTTGGTGAATAATAATAGGGGGCGAAGCCCCTTTCTAAATTATAAACTAAAAAGGAAAAAATAATCTTTAAAATACAAAAGGAAAACCGACTTAAAGAAAATACTCAAAAAAGTTATTTTTTTTAATTTTACGACCAAGTTGAAAACATTTAACTATTCAACACCAATTTTATACTTATTACAACTTTTTGAAGTTGGTGCTAATTTATAAAGATCATATATAAATTCTGGCGCCGATTTCGAAAAGTTTTAATAAGTATAAAATTGATATTAAATAATTCAATTTTTTCAACTTGGTCGTAAAATTTAAAAAAAAATTTACTTTTTAGAGCGTTTTCCTAAAGTCGGTTTTCTTCTTTTTCAAAAAAGATTATTTTATTTGTAAATGAATATAAAATTTACAAAAATTGAACTTTTAGTATTTTTCATATTAGCCAAGAAAATTTTTCTTTTTAAAAAACTATAATTTCGCATATTATAAACAAAAGAATGTGTTTAATAAAATAACTTTACAAGTGTTTGTTAATTGCAAAAATTAAATTTTTGAAAAAACAATTACTATTTTCATTTGTCAAACATTTAAAAAAAAAAAGCTTAAAAAATATAATATATATATATATTTATCCTTTAAAGACAAATTAAAGTAATATGTTTGAAAAAAAACTGTAGAAAAATTTGGTGCAGTTTCTTCAAATAGACAATCAAGAAGACCTTATATCACACATCTGAAAAAATAAATAAATAAATAAAAAAGCGCCATTTCTTATTTTAGATATAAGTCAAGCATATATATTTTTTAAAAAACTTTACTTTTTTATTTTCATAAACAAAAAAACGAGTTTAACAAACATTTTTCACAGATTTTTGTTAATTGCAAAACATTTTTTTAAAAAATCGCTAATTTCACAGTTCATACAATAAAAAAAATAAGAAAATAAATTGAATCTATATGTTACTAATCCCTAAATACAAAATAAAGTAATATGTTCGAAAATACACTGCAACAAATTTAGAGCAGTGTCTGTAAATAGATCCAAACTTATATCAATTTAAATTTGATCAAAGATGAAAAACGTCTTCACTGAAAAAAAAGGAGTCCAAAGTTACGTATTGAAGACAATCTTGTACGAAACTCAATACTGGTTCGCAAAAAATAATTAGTTGTACTTAACATAAAAATATAAGTTTTGTGTCGTTAGATTAAAAATAAAATGAACTATTTTTTAAAACCATAAAATATATTTGAATATAAGTTGAATTAAGAGGACTGCATTTTTGAATAAAGACTGCATTGGACAAAGTGAATGTACGTATTCAATGAATTAGTGGAAAATATAACTTTTACAGTTCAATATTTTGCTGCAGCTATTTAACAGCAAATAAACTTATAAATAAAATGTATAAGTAAACTTTAAGTAAAGTTAAACTTAGAAGTAAATTTAAAGTTACACTTAGAAGTAAATTTAAAGTTACACGTAGAAGTAAATTTAAAGTTAAACATATAAGTAAATTTAAAGTTTAACTTATAAGTAAAAGCTATAAGTAAAAGCTATAAGTAAACTTATAAGTAAAACCTATAAGTAAACTTATAAATGAAACTTATAAGTAAACTTCTAAATACATTAAAAAATTTAGTTGCAACTGTTTAAGAGCGAACTAAAAGTAAATTTAAGGTCAAACTTATAAGTAAAAAATATAAAAAAATTATAAATAAAATTTATACAATTAAAAATTTAATTGCAGCTATTTTACACCTCTTACATTTTTAATTTGAACTAGATTAACACTTGATTACTCTACTTTAACAACTTGAAATATATCCTTTACATATGCATTTCTGTTATTAATTATTATACAATACACAAGTTTTTTATTAATGGAAAAATTGAATACATAAAAAAACAGTAACAAGTATATTTATTCTTAATAATTTACAGTACCGTAGTAATAACCGTCGCCATTTTCTACATCATCTTCGTCACGTTCTACGTCAACACATTCATTCCCGCTTCTGTAAACATCAAAATCATCTTTCATAATTTCTCTGATGAGATTGTTATATGCATATAATTCACCTTCATCATTATCGTTAATAATATCAACATTATCTTTGTCTCTTTCTTCAAAGTCGCCATTGTAACTCTGTTATATTATTTCTTCGTATTATTCATGGACGAAAAAAAATATATAAAACAATTTATAATTAATTACATGGTATTTAATAACAGCCTGCCGATGATTTTATAGTTAGGTAGTTAGTGTTTAGTTACAGTGGTAAATCTAAAAACACACTGTTAGAAATAGGTTTTCAAAAATAAGTCATTTGTGCTCGTTTCTGAGTACATTCGATGTTTATCATAGCTCTGAATATATAAGTTTCATTTTTGAAAAAGACATGTTCTCAAAAATAAATAAAAATTCAATAAAAAGGACAGTTGCTTGCCCACGTGGGTTGCCTTCATAAATAACTTTCGATAAATATCATCAATTACAACCAAGACTTACCGGGAATCGAACCCCTATATACTCAAACACCGGTATCCAGTGTGTTATTTGTTGTATTAGCAAGAGCACGTGAAGAACTTATAAACAGAAGAAATGTTAACCAACTGACGGATAGCTAATTTCCATCCAACTCTCTCTAAAGTGCCTTAATCTTTCAACACACTCCATTGCGAGAGTGCTGGCATGTTTTCGACTAGGTTCTTAGAAAACGTCGCGGGATTTTTCATCCCCCCAAAGTAATTTACAGGTGGTCTCTCCGTAAGGGAGGCGAACGCTTTTATCTAAGATACCGCGAATGCCCCTACGGTCGTGTACCGACGCGCTGACAGCTGAGTGAAATGCAGTGGCTATTCAATCATTGTCCTCGTATACGCCCTTTTCTGCCACGTGCGAATTCTCGTTGACACTAAGTGACCTTATGTATGGTACTGTGTTGACACTGTTAAATGATCTAAAAAGGAAGGCCATGCCTTTGCATGCACTTCAAGTGGAACTTTTTTAGAACCCATTTGCATTCTCCGTTTATAATCATATCACAGTAAAACGTATTGTATATATTTGTAAAAAAAACTCTATAGTAATTAACTAAAACTTGTTTTGCTAGTTCCCAGCAAAAGCATAAATACATAATCATAAAATCTTCATAAAAATTATAAAGATGAAGATTTCATAAAGGTACTTGAACAATATACATTTTTCATAAATGTTTAATGCAGAAAAATGCAGCATTGAAATTCTTCAAGTAATTTGAACAATATAAAGGTTTTGACAAAGGTTTTATCTGACTTTTTTTGTTCGGTTTCAGGGAACATTTAATTTTGAGCCAAATTTAACTTCATATAAATAAGCTGAGTAAAGATATTTTGCTAATCAAAAGAAACAGTACGAATTACAAAATTGCGTTAAAAAAAGTATTTGAGTTTTATATAACTTTTTATGAACACGCGTATGGTTTTCCAAACACAGTTAATTTTTAATTTTTATATGTCACGGCAAACGGCTAATTTCTCTTTTTATTTTCCTAAAAGCTTTTTACAAATAAATAATTATTTCTCATTAATATAACTCATATTTCTGTCACTTTCTCGTCATTATTATTAAAAATTTCACTCGATTGCTTTTTATTAGAAAGTTTTTATTTTTTGCTATTATACACAGTTAATATGAATTGGAAATACATAGAAAGTTAAAATAAATAATATCCAAGCGACGCGAACAAGCGTTTAAATTAATTGTTTGAAAAACTTTGCTTGGAAGATTTCAATCGAAATCTGTTGAAAAACACTTCATAATTTAATTTATTTATACTAGTAATTCCCAACCCATAGTCCGAGTATTACTGGTGGTCCGCGAAATTCTAAGTAGTCCGTGGAGACATTTTTCAAGAACACGGATGTTTTCATTTGACCATTTTTAAAAAAGGATAAGGCGTCTGAGATGTTTTCCTATTAAAACTAAAAGCAACTAAATTGAAAATTAAAACTTATGTGCTATAATAGAAGTAAACTTTTACCCGCACTCCTAAGTGCTTGTTTGAGTATTTATAATTAAACAGAAATGAACACGATTTGCAATTTTTGTTGGAGATGGTATTTTTTCCCCCAATAGTTTATTGTCAGTCTATTGTTGATATATTTGATGAATTAAGAATACTTTTTAAAATGGAATCCTGCAATTTTCAGTTCTGAATGAGTTACTTTAAATTATTATTAAACACTATTAAAAATACAGGTATATTATAAATTTACTTAAATAGATAAATTGTTGAACTAGAGGTGCGTTTAAAAATCTCATTGATTATTTAAATGTTGAAATGTTACCTTTATAAAACATATGTTAAAAACTGTAATGTTTTTCATTACTAAATTTATTTATAAAATAAATATTTATTAAGCGAGATATATTATGTATATAAATTATAATTAGTGTACAAGTACTATTTTTTTAAATAATATTACAAGGTGTTGGCCCAGGACTTGCTAAAATCCGTAGCCATCTAAAGGTTGGAACCAACTGTTTTATACAGTTCTGAATTGAAAATGAGTTGTAAAAAATAAAAACCTCAAAATGTAATATTTTACTCCATTTTCGCAATAATTTAAGGTCAGACAACCGTCACCGAAAGCTCATTGTTTAGCTCTAGTGCGATTTTTTTCCAACAAATCATCGGACGATAAAGACCTCATATGACAACCTTCATTTTGCTTCAAAACTGCACTTCCTTAATCAATACTTTTAGGTTTTAATTATTCTTCAAGCGCTAAAGCTAAAATATTAAAGCGGTTAATCTCTTTTAAACGAAATTACAAAATATATTCATTGGAAATAATGAATACTACCGATACAGATTTTAAGTAAATAGCATAAAATCAGCATTACCTAGAAGTATTTGACCCTAAAACTGGCATGAAGTCTATATTTTAACAGTTTAATATTTTTTAACATTAAAGATGGTTTTTTTTTTCATTTTCAATCGCATTTCTACGCGACAACAATACTCTTTACATGAAAACAATCGCAATTGGTATATTTTTGTATAGATAGAAATATTTTTAATTGTTATATACCACTCTGTCAAAAGTATATGTTCTACACACAGCAAAATATAAAATAACGACAAATGAGAGAAAAAATATAATTCATTTTCTATTCTTTCAGGGATAATTTTATATACTAGTATGGAATTTCACCTTAAAAAGGTCTCACTAAGGTTTAAAATTTAACATAATATATTTATTTTAAATAAATTAGAATATTCCTTACGCAAAAAAAGTATGCCCAAAATTGCAATAAGAGTAAGCCTGCACATAACTTATACAAATACCCTTTAGCAATCAATATTTTAGATGTCTTGAAGTAAAAGGCAAATTTTACCAAAATAATTACATAAGAAACTTCTTTGAAAGACTTACAACAAATCAGTTTTATTAAAATGTTTGATTTAAAGCCATTTTGAAACTCTTGAATATCTAAGTAAGTTATTTAAAATGAAAAATAAATCGATATCGGATCCATTTCAGTTTTAAAATACAATATTTTCCTAAAATAATAATACAAAGTCCGAAAATGTACACATGATAATCCTCCTTTACTATTCCACATAACGTGAAATAATCTTAAATACAAATAACAACGTTACAAAAATTATTATACTCGTTCAGTTATTCTAGAATAATTATGCCAGTAAACAAAACAAATTCGCACGGAAATCAAAATATACACCATGCAGTTAAATTTTTATGTGCGACTTATATTCTTAAATTATCACAAAATATTTTCGGCCTTTGGAAATCTAATAATAGAATGTAGGAGAAATCATAAAAGTGAAAAAAAAAATAAGTTGCTGATTTAAATATAAAACGTTCTTTATCTTTCACGTTGCCTAAAAATTATAAACGGAAAAAAGATAAAAAAATAATTATGTTTGATTGGTCTTAACTTTCTTCTGAATGTAGACTGCGTGTTACTAATTACAATATTTTTAAAAGTCTAAACATATATAAGTAAGTAAAACAATATAGTTTAAACTTTTTTATATATTCACTGTAATTTATTTTTAGCTTGCAAAGAAAACTGTTGAGTGGGTGTTCCCATTCGCTGAATATTTACACATGTATATGGTGACAGTTTGACACTATCCGATAGAGTTTGTTTACAAGAGAATGATTAGAATAAAAAAAGCCTTCTTGACCGAGATAGTTAAATCGCTTTGCTCCCTTCTAGTTTCGCACACTATATGGACAAAAGGTATTGTAGTTCTTTCCATGAGTTCTTTCAAGGTAGTGTAGTTTTCAAACACAGCACAAACCGAACAAAGAGAAATGGTGCGGGCACTGATGAAAAGGCTTTTTAGCTTCTTGCTCAACCCCATCTGAGGGCAACATTGTTTAGAAATGTACAAGAAAAACAGGTGCTAAGATATTTATTTTACTCTACAGATTCAACAATAAAGATGGAGGCTCGTTACATTAAAACAACTTAAACGGTCTGTTATATATTTGGAAACTTAAAAGTACCTTAAAAAACGTATATTATTTAATTTCTAAAAATAATAATTCTATTCTCGAACCGCTCTTAGGCTTAATCGATCTGACAGGCTTACGCGAAATTTCATGGACATTTATTCGACTAGTTTTTATGTCACATACATGTTGTTTTTTGCAATTTAATAAATAGGCAGAATTTTATATATCATTTGTGTTATTTCAAATAAAATAATTAAAAGGAATGTTTTTTTTTTAATTTTTAAAAAATCATACTACAAATACGCACTACATATTTCCGTTTCACACGGTTTTACCAAGCATCCCCTCACCCCTACTAACCGAACTGAAAGACATTTCACTTCAAAAAGTATACTAACTAAAAAAAATAAAACTTTCATGATTCAAAAGCTGCTCTTTGTTCATTAATATTTTAGTGTTTTTAACAAGTCAATGTTTCTTTTTTCCTTCAAGCGCTGACTTTCTTATAGTTATCTCTGTCGTAGAAGAATGGAGAATTTGCATTATATGTAGACATACTTTAATATATTTAGTTGTAAGCAATGTGAAACTTTGAACATTGACCGTTGTACAAAAGCGAAAGTTATAAAAAACCGTTTATTTCATCATTCGAAGCCATATGTGTGAAAACTAAGCAACTTTTTACATTTAAAAGAAGCTTCAAGTTTTAATTAATATTAATAAATTATTTTTTAAATAATTAATAATTAGTTTAAATTATTGATAACACTTAAATATTCCTGTAAAATTATTTAAATTGCCATTAGAAATACATTTGAATTGGAATATTAATTTTCATAACTAAGTTGTTATATTTTGAACATGTGATCTTCCTTTCAAATCCCAAATCTGTCCTTGTTTCCATACATATATTTTTAATATCTTGAAAAATAATGGCCAAACTTCTTCAATGTTTTTTCTTATTATAAAGTAGATTAATTAACCTACAGTTCTTTGAATACATATAAATATGCAAAAATTATAAATATCTTTGATTAAAACAAATAGTTTCTATAATTAAAATTGAAATGAGTGCACCTCTTCATAACATTTAGAAATTAAAGTTTAATAAAATTAAAGAATATGACATTTTTCGGTTTCTGCTCATGCTATCAGTTAGAGTTTTTTTTATTTTTTATTTAGAAATTTTATTTTAATTGGATTTGTATTCATTATACATGTAAAACAAGGACAAAACTCATATGTGCTGAAGTCGCGAATAGCCCACTGTGCAGCTCTAGTGCTACGTTAATTAACAAAAACCAAAAAAACCATATGTGCTGACAGATCGATCGAAGATTCAATAGTAATGTTTTTTTTAATATTAATATTATTTCTTATTTATTAAAAGTATATACTTATTAATGACTAAAGAAATTACACCTAGTTTTATTCAAAGTGAGCAGCTAATTTTTTTTAAAATTAAACGTGAAAAAAATTACCTGAAATTCAAATAGTTCAAGGTTAACTTTTACTAAATTTTGTGTTTCAAAATCTAACTATTTACTTTTTCCAAACGACAACACAACCCACTTAAAAACAGGACAGGTGCACTCCTCCCCTCGGGTTTCTCACAATGACCCATTCATTATGTCCATCTGGGTTCAATGAGGCGCGAAGGCGCGCACATCTTGAAGGGGGAAAAGCAGAGGCCGGTTTAAAACGGCCCTATCCGTTTGGAGAAAGAAATCGGAATTGGAAATAACCGCTTGCATCCTTCTGGGAAGGTAAAATAAGAGATGGATATTCACGTCCTTATCCTTCTCGGACGGGTGTACCGAGGACGGATATTCACGTTTGTATCCGTCAGAGGGTTAAAAAGGTGTGTTAAAAGAATGGGAAGTAAGATAATTGATTTTTATTAACTGAATTTCCATTTAAGCAATCGAATTCAAATAATGTGGAAAACCATCTTCTGAGCAGTTATTTTAAGTTTGTCAGGTCGCTTTGTTAAGACGGCTGGAACAAAAGCTGATATTAGCAATAATAAACCACATCGGTCATTTCTGAGAAAGTACGATTACTTAAATTTGAGTACATCATCGCTCATTTACGATGGAATTGCACTCAAAGAGAAACGAGTATGTTCAGGTACTCATTTTTAAGTGCCTTTTTTTGCAGTGCAGAGTTTTGAGATAAGAACGCTTAAAGTTTATAACTCTTCTTAGCTATAACGGCATTCAAATCGAAATTTGGCGACATATTAAACTAGTACCCACACAACTTGGCAAAAGTTCACCATTTGGCAGAATTTTTTTATTTCTGTATTCATTAATAAAAATATTAGGATTTGGGAATCGGATCTCCTTTAAAAGTTTAAATGGTCCAGAAAAAATACATTTGTATCTATTATATAACTTTGAGTTCTTAATATTTTAAGTATTGTTTTTCCTGATCAGCATCAGCAATAACTATAACTTTTATTTATTTTACTTTGTCGCAGCTGGATCAGTAAATACTCACTACATAATCCAGGTGTGGATCCACAGCCACCGCATTTGCTACAAGGTGTTCCAACTTCATAAATAGGTTTTGTTTTAGTATTTCCTCTGTAAAAAATAGAAAAAATAATACATTTTAAACTTTTAACTTTGTTTCTTGTAATAAACAAAATTACTTATGGCTTGTTGATTTAATGTGGTAATTTTATTATAAGTTTTTTTTATAAACTTCTTTCAATAATGTAATATTTAGTACTCAGAAATATAACTTTTTAATAAAAATGTTTGCTTATCCATACCGGACCGTTAAATTAAAAAAATTAAATTTGTTTGGGCATTACATAAAATGACAGAAGGAAAAAATTGACTTTTCATGTATGACTGATGACAGTTTTTTAAACGTCGTTTAATGCTAATGGGTAATTTAGATATTTTATGCTAGTGAATTTAGTAAGGTAATTTAGATAAATTAGTCATTCCATGCAATGGCTGATACATAAAATAGATATTTCTTACAATGGCTTATTCGTAAATTAGATATTTCATACAATGGATGTTCGGTAAGTTAGACATTCCACGTAATGACTGAGGTGTAATTTAAACATTCCATAAAATGGCTTATGGTTAAGTTAGATGTTCATCATAACTTCTGATGGTTAAGTTAGACATTTTTTGCAATTGTTAATGAATAAGTTAGACATTACATGCAATGGCTGATGGGTAATTTAGATAGTCCTTATAATGGCTGATGAAAAAGTTAGACAAGTGTAATTGCTGACAGGTGACTTAAACATTCTATGCAATGGCTTATGGTTAAATTTGACATTCATTTCAATGGCTGATGGTTTTGTTAGACAATTCTTGCAATGGTTGATCGGTAATTTGAACATTTCTAAGGCCCAGGAGCTGCAAGATGAAACTGCGCCATATACTTTTCTGATTGGGAACAACAAATATATCAAAATATTGTTTTTCAGAATGTTACATATTTTTATTCCACAATTAACAACCTTTAAAATAACGTATTACTTTTGTTTTTCCTTCAATATAAAAGTACTAAAATGCCATAAAATATATTTGTTAACTCTTGTTGTTAACAGGTAACATTTGTATTCTTCAAATCCGTTTTTTTTTCAAAATTTGATTCTTTGTGTTTGATGTACCTTTTTTACAATAACTTTCCGTTATCTATGTTAATTGTTTTTATATATATGCTCTACATATACCAAAGATTATACTAAAATGAGGTTTTAAAGATTATTCGTCAATAATTTAACAATCATTAGCAGTATTGAATATCAGAGTTTGTTACACTAGATTAGATATATATAATTGAGAAAAAACTCTAGAACTACAAACAGATTTTTTAATGGAAATATAAAAGAAAAGCTGACTAACTTCATTTCATACGACAGTTTAAACAAAAAAGTAATAGTACAAACCAATTCAGTGTTGCCACTCACATTAATAGAAAAACTAATACAAAATTAACATAATACAGTGAGTTATCTTAATAAAAAATAGAACAAGCAATTTAAGTTCACAATATCAATATTATAATTTTATTTATTTAAAAAAAATCTCTTAAATAAAGAGAATTTTTTACGCAAAGTGACTTTCATGAAAAAAATATTTTTAAAAAAATATAATGTTTTGCTTTAAATGCCCAATTCAGTAAATTAAGAAGTGTCTCTAGTTTTCATAGAAAAAATTTCAAGCCTGTATTAATAGCACATTCCAAGAAAAGTACATCGAAATTGGCAATTTAACAATTTCGAAATAAGAAGTTCCCTTAAATGGTTATTCTAGTAAAGATAACATAACGTAAACGAATGAACTACACTACCTAGATATGTTGAAAAGTACTGAAATTACATCGGTATATTGCTTTCTTATGACCTCAACATTTATTTTACGTTATTGTTAATGGTATATAGTTGAAAGAATACTTTACGCTGGAGAGTAATTGCAGCCGTATAGGAATTCGTTTTCATCTTCTACTTTGTATCGAATGTAACCGCATCCTACTTTATTCGATTTCGCCCATATAATCTGTAATAGAGAATTAGAAAGTGAAGAAACGAACATAAGTAAATTAGGAAAAGACACATTTAGGAATTGTATAACTCAGTTGTTAAACGTCCCTTGTGGTCATAATTTAAAAAAAATATTATTATATACTTAACTTACTTTTCTACTAAAAAAAATCCTCTGTTAATAACTATCAAAAGTAAAAATGATTTTTAAATGGATTTAAAAGTTTACAGATTTACTATAGGAAGTTGTCACAAAATCTTTCTGTTTTATCTGGTGAAAGTAAATAAATTCATTTTTACCAATCAGTAAAGCTAATAAAAATGAGTAATTTGCAAATTGTTTCAAGTATGACGCTATAAAAGAGTCTATACATTTGTTAAATTTTTTTTTAAATTTTCTTAAGTGAACTCTTCTATGGGACATTCTATATAAAATGGAATATCGAACAATTTGTCAACTTCTTTTTAATCTGAACAAAGAAATCATCTAATTAACCATGTTATAGGGTAGACATTGGTTTGATGAACTCGGTTATAAAGTTTTAAACCTGATTCAAATTGGTGCATTTATGAATTAACATATATTGTGGTTTATGAAAGATATATTTTCATACTTGAGTGAAATGTCCAATTTCACCATCTGGTTTATATTTATGAAGGTCCTTTGGGTCGAAATCTTTTACTTCGTCATAAAAATCCTGTATCATACCGTCCCAGTCGGATTCTTTATCCGACCGGCCTTCCCAGGCAATGTTTTGTCCAGCGTCCACTTCATATTTAGAAAGAAAATGAAAACATCTGTTACAATTATATATATATATATATATATATATATATATATATATATATATATATATATATATATATATATATATATATATATATATATATATATATATATATATATATATATATATATATATATATATATATATATATATATATATATAAACTAATTTTGATGATTTAATGGCATTCAACTCAGGGCTGTCAGATATAAGATGTTGCAATCGCTAAAGTGAAGGTGAAATATCGCCAAACTCGCATTACAGCAATCCTCACAAAATCGTCAAATTGTCGATTACTACACTACAAAAACTAATTCTTAATTTTCCCACTTTATAAATGGTCAATAGGAGATAACTGGAAGTTTTACAATGTTTTAAACTGCTTATTTCCTTACTTAGCTATTGAATATAGTATATGAATGATAGATAAAATATGTATAAATATTAGTTTTACTCACTTCCAATTTTGTCTACTGGGTCATCATGTTCAAACTCACATTTTTCCGCCCATACCTGAGCTTGTACTGCAAGATGATCGTCCCACTCCTAAACATTAAAATAATTTCACGTTACTTTTATTTAAAAGAATATCTAATATTTATTAAAGGTTATTCGCAACGAAACACGGCATAAAGCAATCATTGAGATTTAAAAAAACCTAAAAGCTTACAAATATATATTTTGTGAAGGAACCAAAGTTAAAGTGGGTGAAGTTTATTTTGTTCTTCAAATTTCTGCTTATGTCGTCCAAATATAGCACAAACATTATTATGTTTCAGTGTAATAAAGTGGAACATTCATAGTTTAATTTTAAACCACTAGATGCCAGTAGTGCTCTGTTTCACTTTCTTGTTAACTCAATGGAGTTATTCAACTTTGTTATTCTATTTGTCGAAATCATCTACTTTCATGGACTTGGTCCATTATAATTGTGAGCTTTCCGCATTTTAGCCATGAACTATAATATTATGGAAAGAAAAAAAATCACATTTTGATGTAGATGAAAGCTTTAAGTACGTTTTTGTCTTCCCTTAAAATTCTACTGATCTGCTTTATTTATTTATTTTTTATATACAGAGCAGTAAAAAGAATTTGTTTCACTTATAATGGTTCGATTTCATCTAGCGAACCGAAATGCCAAATTCGCGAAAGCGTGCCAATTTTGTTAACCTACTACTACTATTAATTACGCTCACAGTCGATGAATAAGCAAGGGTTTAGTGAAAATATACAGTGGATGCTCAACGGAAAGCCATCCTTTTCTGCAAGATTGTTGTAAGTAAAAAAGCTGTTTTTTTCGGGAAAGTGATTTTTTTTCAGATAACCTCTTTTTTTACACTTGCTTCTTCAATTGTATACTTCGGTTCTAAAAGTAGTGAATATCTACACTTTCCATATTTGTTTGTGCGATTTCTAAGAACTTGAAACAAACAAAAAAAATGGTCAAGCGGAATCATATTAACGAGCTCAACAAATGCACATAAGTACTTTTGGCACTAATTTCTCCATTTTCGAAATTTAAGTTATTATTCTCAATAGATATGTGTAGAAGAAGATAACTGATTAATTGTAACAAATATTTATCTATAACGAATATTAACACGTAGATGAAATAAAAAGCGGCACCTCACCATTTCTAACATATCAGCGGCGGATGGAAATCCCTCTTCTTTTCCATTGGCGATTTTGGCACGCAGATCATTATGCTTTTTCAGTATGGTATTTTTGTCCTCATCGCTGATGCCCTTGGCTCGAATGTCGCAGGCGCTTGCCCAGCACGACACTCCCAACAATGTCACCAAGACCACCAGAAGATGCATTTAGAAAAGATGCCTGCAATAATAATTGGAGGGCGCACTGTTAAAAAAAAAGATGCTTAAAAATGAGTACATGAACCTACTCGTATTTCTTTGAGTACTGTTGCATCACAAATGAGCGATGACATACTCAAATTTAAGTAATTGTACTTTCGCAAAAGTGAGCAGTGTGATTTAATATTGCTAATATCAGCTTCTGTTCAAGCCATCTTAATAAAGCAATCTGAAAAGACTAACATGCAATTAACGTGGTGGTTATACAGTTTGTCCCGTGAATACCTTCTTTACAGTTTGCACATAACTGATATAGTTGTTGGTTTAAGCTTCTGCAATCCATTTTAAATATCGACATGTAGTACAATTGTTTTCCATTATGAGTTAGTAAAAATCTGACGGCCACGTATTCTACCAAGTTTTTAAAAGTATAACTTAAGTCATCCAAATATTAAAGCATCTACAATTAAACATATACACTGATAGGCATCTACAAGTTATTTTAACTCTAAGGCAATAAAATTTTAGCATTTATAAATCGAATGACTTGTGTATTTTTTCTTGTGTATTTTTTTCTGTACTCCATTGCTCATTTCTCTTCATTTATTAAGGTACATTTTTCTATTTACATTTATTGATTTTTGTAAGAATGATGTTTAACCCACTGACGGATACAAACGTGAATATCCGTCCTCGGTACACCCGTCCGAGAAGGATAAGGACGTGAATAACCATCTCTTTTTTTATCTCTCCAAAAGGATGCAAGCGGTTATTTCCAATTCCGATTTCTTTCTTCAAACGGATAGGGCCGTTTTAAAACGTCCTCTGCTGTTCCCCCTTCAAGATGCACGCCTCATTGAACCCAGATGGGGGTAACATAATGAATGGGTCATTGTGAGACGCTGGAGGGGAGGAGTGGAGTGCACCTGTCCTGCTTTTAAGTGGGTAGTGTTGTCGTTTGGAAAAAGTAAATAGTTGGATTCTGAAACACAAAATTTAGAAAAAGTTAACCTTGAACTATTTGAGTTTCGATTGAACTATTTGAGAACATTGAAATTTCGATCGATCTTTCAGCACATATGAGTTTTTCCTTGTTTTAAATGGATAATGAGTACGAATCCGATTAAAATAAAACTTCTGAACAAAAAAATAAAAAAAAAAACTAACTGATAGCGTAAGCAGAAACCGAAAAATTTCATATTCGTTCATTTTATTGAACTTTAATTTCTAAATGTTATGAGGAGGTGCACTCATATTTCAATTTTAATTATAAAAATTATTTGTTTTTATCAAATATATTTATAATTTATGCGAAGCTATTTATATGTATGCAAAGAACTGTAGGTTAATTAATCTACTTTATAATAAGAATAAACATTGAAGAAGTTTGGCCATTACTTTTCAAGATATTAAAAATATCTGTATGGAAACAAACACAGATTTGGGACAACATCTGAACAACATGTATAGCAATTTTCAAAGTGGGATGACAATGGGATCACACACTAATAAAAATTTCAAAAATTAGCCATTTTGAAATGCAAATAACTAAAACACTAATAGGCCTAGGAGGTTAAAATTTTGCATTTTTAAATTCTTAGTAGGTATAACAAGTTCACTAAGTTTCATAAAAATCGGAGATGGTGCGGAAAAAAAATGCATTTTCTTGTGTTGATTTGACATGGAATGACCCTATAATAACACATTTCTGGCCTTTTCTCCTCCTTATTTAACCAATTTTTTTTTATTATATAATGGGCATTACAATCATCTTCGTATATGTGTTGAATCTGCTGCTAGAGTGTTGCAACTCTCGAATATCATTAAACCAGAAAAAGGCTCGCTGTTCTCCCAGGACCACTGGATCTTGTTTATGCATTGCATCAAACACAAATGTAAATGATGCAGGTGAAAGTGTAAATTGGAATTACACAATTTCCCAGTACCTCGTATTCTAATTAAGCAAATACTGTTCGATTTACTTTTGATTTGAAAAATAAACTTTTCCTGTAATAAAAAGCATACCTGGTAAATTTCAAGAAATTTGGCCAAAATTTAAAAAGTTACAAATAACTTGAGATTATTACGAAATGAATTTGCAAAAAACATTTTCGCACACATTTACTAACTTTTTTAATAATGCTCCGATTTTCTTCTAATTTGGTTGGAATAATGCTTGAAATAGTAGAATGCTATGTAGTTAAAAAAATAATTAAATATTTTTTTAAAATTTTTACTAGGGGTACTGGAAAAAAGAGTGAAAGAAAGTCAAAACGATTCAATGTATGTTCTTAAACATAGTTTTGCTGCTGCAACAAAACGCATGCATTCATTCACTGTTTTATGTTATACTAGCTATTACCCGCAGTTTCTCACACGTAAAAAATAGTTCCTCATCGGTTCCTTCCCCCCTCCCCCCCCCCCCCACCCGTTGTATTCCTTCTCTCTTTTTCCCCTCAACAGCAAAAAAAAACATTTCCGTGTATATCAAAAAAAAAAAAAAAATAGAGTAGGCATCCACTGTATAGAAAGATTTTATTCGTGGAAACATTTGAGCCCCACGCGGTACACATTTCATAAGGGGAGTGGGTAAATAGCCAACTTGGTTGGTGTGGCCTACCTCCCTCTACACGATGGTAGATAATTTATACCTCAAAGGTTGATTCTCCGTGGAGTAATGAGGGCTGAAGCATATTCTGCAGCCAAGGTCGATCTCCCTCGCACGCGGTACAAAGGTCAAAGGAGGGAATGAGTTAACAATCGCCCTGGTTGACGTGTTCCACCTTCCTCTACACTACAGTATGTCATTTATGCACATAGAGTTATGGGAGTTGAATTGTATATTGCAACAATTACGTTCAACACCCCTTACCAACGCGGTATAAAGGTCAGAGGGGGGAATAGGTTAAAAATTGACCGGCTCGAAAAGTTAGTTTCCTGCACACGATCTTATATTATTTATCCCCATAGGCTGATTTTATAAGTGAAGTTATATAGATTCTACATATGTCATTTTTTAGGTTGTGACTCCGACCCTGACCGAAAGCATAGACGATATAGTCAAAAACTGGTACAGTGTTCAGAAATAGCTTACATATATGAAACTTACCATTTCGAGCTTTCTTTCAAACGGATAGAATTTTTTTTATTTTTTTTAGTTTACAACTCTTTTAACTCCGTTGCTTTGTTCCTATAATTTGGTCAACATAAGGTTTAAAATATTCATGAGATTTAACAAATTGTTTTAATAATATATTAATAGTTTTACGGTGCGTTATGTATAATGGTGATAATTAACGAAAATTTAACGCAGGCTTAAATTTTGTATGTCCCTTTTTTTAAGATATTTGGTCCCTTTTTCCCTATGGGCAACTGAAAAAAGTATTGCGAGCCATGCATTTTTAAAAACATTAAAATATTAATTAACAAAGAGCAGACTTTGAATAATGAAAGTTTTATTTTTTTAGTTAGTATACTTTTTGAAGTGAAATGTCTTTCAGATCGGTTAATAGGGGTGAAGGGATGTTAAGCCGTGTGAAACGGAAATATGTAGTGCGTATTTGTAGTATGAATTTTTAAAAATTAAAAAAAAAAATCTTTATTCCTTTTAATTATTTCATTTGAAATAACACATTTTGATATATAAAATTCTGCATATTTATTAAAAAAAAAAGCAACATGTATGTGACATACAAACTAGTCGAACAAATTTCCATGAAATTTCGCTTAAGCCTGTCAGATCGATTAAACCTAACAGCGGTTCGGGAATTGAATTATTATTTTTAGAAATTAAATAATATATGTTTTTAAAAGTACTTTTAAGTTACCAATTATATAACATAACGTTTAAGTTGTTTTAATGTAATGAGCCTCCGTCTTTATTGTTGAATCTGTAGGGTAAAATAAATATCTTAGCACCTGTTTTTCTTGTACATTTCTAAACAATGTTGCCCTCAGATGGGGTTGAGCCAGAAAGTTACAGCCAGAAGCTAAAAAGCCTTTTCATCAGAGCCCGCACCATTATTCTTTGTTCGATTCGTGCTGTGTTTGAAAACTACACTACCTTGAAAGAACTACAGTACCTTTTGTTAATATAGTGTGCGAAACTAGGAGGGAGCAAATCGATTTAACTATTTCAGTCAAGAAATCTTTTCTCTTGTAAACAAACTCTATCGGATAGTGTCAAACAGTCACCATACATGTGTAAATATTCAGCGAATGGGAACACCCATTCGACAGTCTTCTTTGCAAACTAAAAATAAATTACAGTGAATATATAAAAAAGTTTAAACTATATTGTTTTACTTACTTATATATGTTAAGACTTTTAAAAATATTGTAATTAGTAACACGTAATTAGTCTACATTCAAAAGAAAGTTATAACCAATCAAACATAATTATTTTCTATATTTTTTTTTCAGTTTATAATTTTTAGGCAACGTTAAAGATAGGGAACGTTTCATATTTAAGTCATAGCCACTTATTACTTTTTTTTCACTTTTATGATTTCTCCTACTTTCTATTATTAGATTTCCAAAGGCAAAAAATATTTTATAATAATTTAAGAATATAAGTCGCACATAAAAATTAAACTGCATGGTGTATATTTTGATTTCCGTGCGAATTTGTTTTGTTTACTGGCATAATTATTCTAGAATAACTGTACGAGTATAATAATTTTTGTAACGTTGTTATTTGTATTTAAGATTATTTCATGTTAAGTGGAATAGTAAAGGAGTATACAATTATCATGTGTACATTTTCGGACTTTGCATTATTATTTTAGGAAAATATTGTATTTTAAAACTGAAATGAATCCGATATACATTTGTTTTTCATTTTAAATAACTTATTTAGATATTCAAGAGTTTCAAAATGGCTTTAAATCAAACATTTTAATAAAACTCCATTTGTTTTATATAAGTCTTTCAAAAACGTTTCTTATGTAATTTTTCTGGTAAATTTTGCATTTTACTTCAAGCCATCTAAAATATTGATTGCTAAAGGATATTTATATAAGTTATGTGTAGGCTTACTCTTGTAGCAATTTCGGGACATGCTTTTTTTGCGTAATAATATAATAAAGGAAAATTCTAATTTATTTGAAATAAATATATTATGTTAAATTTTAAACCTTAGTGAGACCTTTTTAAGGCGAAATTTCATACTAGTATATAAAATTATCCTTGGCAGAATAGAAAATGAATTATATTTTTTCTATCATTTGTCGTTATTTTATATTTTGCTGTGTGTAGAACATATACTTTTACAGCGTGGTATATAACAATTAAAATTTTTCTATCTATACAAAAATATACCAATTGCGATTGTCCTCATGTAAAGAGTATTGTTATCGCGTAAAAATGCGATTGAAAACAAAAAAAACATCTTCAATGTTAAAAAATATTAAACTTAAAATATAGACTTCATGCCAGTTTTAAGGTCAAATACTTCTGGGTAATGCTGATTTTATGCAATTTACTTAATATCTGTATTGGTAGTATTTATTATTTCCAATAAATATATTTTGTCATTTCGTTTAAAATAGATTAACCGCTTTGATATTTTAGCTTTAGCGCTTGAAGAATGATTAAAACCTAAAAGTATTGATTAACGAAGTACAGCTTTGAAGCAAAATGAAGGTTGTCATATGAGATCTTTGTCGTCCAATGATGATTTGTTGGAAAAAATTCTCACTAGAGCTACACAATGAGCTTTCGGTGACGGTTGTCCGATCTTACATTATTGTGAAAGTGGAGTAAAATATTTCATTTTGAGGTTTTTATTTTTTACAACTCATTTTCAATTCAAAACTGTATAAAACAGTTGGTTCTAACCTTTAGGTGGCTACGGATTTTAGCAAGTCGCGGGCCAACACCTTGTAATATTATTTTAAAAAATACTTGTATATTAAATATAATTTCGATACATAATATATCTCGTTTAATAAAAACGTATTTATTTTATAAATACATTTATTAATGAAAAACATCTATAGTTTTTAACATTATATGTTTTATTAAGGTACCATTTCAACATTTAAATAATCAATGAGATTTTTGAACGCCCCTCTAGTTCAACAATTTGTCTATTTTAGTAAATTTATAATATACCTGTATTTTTAATGGTGTTTAATAATAATTTAAAGTAACTCATTCAAAACTAAAAATTGGAGGATTCCATTTGAAAAAGTATCCCTAATTTATAAAATGTATCAACAATAAACTATTGGGAAAAAAAATGCTATCTCCAACAAAAATTGCAAATCGTGTTCATTTCTGTTTAATTATAAATAATCAAACAAGCACTTGGGAGCGCGGATAAAAGTTTACTTCTATTATAGCATTTAATAACTATTAAAAGTTTTAATTTTCAATTTAGTTACTTTTAGTATTAAAAGGAAAACATCTCAGACCCCTTACCTTTTTTTAAAAAAGGTCATACGAAAATATCCGTGGTGTTGAAAAAATGTCTCCACGGACTACTTAGAACCTCTCGCGGACCACCAGTAATACTAGGACTATGGATTGGGAACTACTAGTATAAATTAATTAAATATGAAGTGTTTTTCAACACACTTCGATTGAAATCTTCCAAGCAAAGTTTTCAAACAATTAATTTAAACGCTTAACAAAAATAGATACATTCGCGTCGCTTGAATATTATTTATTTTAACTTTCTATGTATTTCCAATTCATATTAACTGTATATAGTAGCAAAAAGTAAATACATTCTAATAAAAAGCAATCGAGCGAAAATTTTAATAATAATGAGGAGAAAGTGTCAAAAATACGAGTCATATTAATAAGAAATAATTATTTATTTCTAAAAAGCTTTTAGGAAAATAAAAAGAGAAATTAGCCGTTTGCCGTGACATATAAAAATTAAAATTAACTGTGTTTAGAAAACCATACGCGTGTTCATAAAAAGTTATATAAAACTCTAATACTTTTTTAAACTTATTTCTTAGTGTACCGTAATTTTGTAATTCATATGTTTCTTTAGATTAGCAAAATATCCTTACTCATTTTATTTATACGAAGTTAAATTTGGCTCAAAATTAAATGTTCCCTGCAACCGAGCAAAAAAGGTCAGATAAAACCTTTATCAAAACCTTTATATTGTTCAAATTGCTTGAAGAATTTCAATGCTGCATTTTTCTGCATTAAACATTTATGAAAAATGTATATTGTTCAAGTACCTTTATAAAATCGTCATCTTTATAATTTTTATGATTATGTATTTATGCTTTTGCTGGGAACTAGCAAAAAAAGTTTTAGTTCATCACTATAGTGTTTTTTTACAAATATATACAATATGTTTTACTGTGATATGATTATAAACGGAGAAGGCAAATGGGTTAAAAAAAAGTTCCACTTGAAGTGCATGCAAAGGAATCGCCTTCCTTTTTAGATCATTTAACAGGGTCAACACAGTACCACAGATTAGGTCATTTACAACTACAACAGGTGTCAATGAGAATTCGCACGCGGCAGAAAAGGGCGTGTACGAGGACAATGATTGAATAGTCACTGCCTTTCACTCAGCTGTCAGCGCGTCGGTACACGACCGTAGGGGCACTCGTGGTATCTTAGATAAAGGCGTTTGAATCCTTTTGTGAACAGACCACCTGTAAATTACTTTGGGGGGGATGAAAAATCCCGCGACGTTTTCCAAGCACCTAGTCGAAAACATGCCAGCCCTCTCGCAATGAAGTGTGTTGAAAGATTAGGGCACTTTAGAGATAGTTCGATGGAAATTAGCTATCCGTCAGTTGGTTAAGCACATAAAACCATAAATGCAGTTAATGTGCTTAAACATCATTCTTACAAAAATCAATAAATGTAAATAGAAAAATGTACCTTAATAAATGAAGAGAAAAGAGCAATGGAGTACAGAAAAAAAAATACACAGGAAAAAATATAATACAAAAAGAACAAAAAAATTAAATACGTAATAATATACTAATGGACGATTTTGCGATTGATATTTTTATTGAAAAGTTATCTTTAAAGGGCTAAACGAGTCATTTAAGAAGCTAAACTTCATCTTTGACTTCAATGCAATGTTGAAACAGAAAACACAGTGCTGTTGCCTTACCTTATCAATAACTGAAATCCAAAAATTTGCTTTTTGTTCTGTGTAATGTTTATTTTAAGTATAATTTATCTCAAACTAATGTAAAGCAGTTATTTAAAATTCATAATTTTTTAGATTATATTGAAAAACTGTCGCAAAATAACTTAAATTAGCATGCCCGCGTGATAATTATCACATACCGTCCCCCCCCCCCCCCCACACACTTTCGTTGTAACTACTCACTTCCGTTCAATTCTACCCACGGATAAAATCCCGTTTAAAAAACTGCTTGGAAATTAATATAGAGTAGAACTGAGTGGCAGTGAATCAAATAAGGGACAGTCCAAGAATAATTATGTCAATAAGCTTTTATTTCACAAAAGCGTGGATCGCAATTCACCTTCCTTCACCAACACTATCTCTGAGATTCTTACTATGATACAGTGCCAGCGACACACAGGTGGCGCTGTAGTAGCCTGCATGGTATCTCCATCTGGTGGTGGGTATGAGCACCAGGTCACACTCGGTAATCCTGACATAATTAAGTTCCAATATTTTTACAATGATATACTAAAATACGATACATTTTAATACACCTACACATACATACGACATACCTACACATACATGCACATTATTGATAAATTAAGAATCATCCTATTATAAATTAAAATTAGTTTTTACAACATCTAAAAATCAATTACTTATCTTACTTCAAATTTAAATTAAAAATCTCAAAACATTATCAAATTTATCATTGAAATAGATTTAAACACTTAAATAACTTTTTATCGTTAGAGTTCCAGATGTTCTAAAAAAATAAAGTGTTCAAAAATTTAGGAGTTAAAAATGTTCTAAAGTTTTCTTAAGCTCAAATGTTACATTTTTCAAACCTAAAAATAATTACTTAACACATAAAAGTTCTTCATCTCTCACCAATTGTTTCTTTTCAATAGCACTTTCACAAATGTAAAGGCATCACAAACGTAAATTCTTAATTTTTTAAAAAGGCACCACTAATGAATTTTTCAGATATATACAACTTTTATTCTTTACTGATTCACTCATATGCAAAATCACTCATATTCACTCATTTCATCAATACACATCTGTTGTCAAAAGCTGAAATAAAACTTCCTCCAGATGTTTTTTCTTTCCGCTGATAAAAAAATTAGCAAAACGACTGTTCGATTTACCAAATAAAACAAAAAAATAAGATGGTTAACACCAAGGCCGGTCGCTACTTGCTTGGTGAGGCCTCCGTGGCCGAGTGGATTAGGCGTCAGCTGGGAATCCAAGGGCCCAACGTTCAAAACCTTGCGATGGAATAGAATAAAAAATAGTAAAAAGTAGTGATATTGCGATCGGAGGGTTGCCAACTTCGCTACCAAAAATACTAGAATGTCGTGCAGAACATCCATAAAAAATAACGGCGTGTATACGGGACTGGTGCACGATAAATCTGATTGGGGTCCAAAGTCCCGACGTCTATTGAAGGAGTTGGGTGCCAGGCTCAGGTGTTTCCTCGTCATCTGACCATGGTTTTAAAGTACGAGGCATCGTTCCCGGGTCTTTCCTTCGAGATTTACCCCGAACCGTCGCCAATAGCCCACTGTGCATCTCTAGTGCGACGTCAATTAACCAAACCAAACCAAACCGCTACTTGCTTGGTATGTTGGCACTATCCATTTGGCTTCTGTAGTTTGGCAAGCTCGTGGTGTTCGTTGATCCTGATCGATTATTGGTCCGCCGCTCCCAACCATTGATTGCTGATCGCCAAAACGTGTATTCTGTCGCCAACTCGCTGGATGGTAGGCTTGCGTCTCCTAATTTCTATTTGATGATTTGTTCTTGCTCGTCAATTTCAAACTTGGCATGTTTTATTCCGTTGCCAACTCGCTTTTTTGCAGTTGGTTTGTACAACACCGACTCAAATACAAGGCCTTGCCTCTGATTTGTGACGTCATCATGAATAGGCTGGATTTCTCCTTCCCCGCTCTGTTTCTTCGCTTGAAGCGCTTGGTTTTTCGAATAGATGAATAACATTTTTCTTTAGAAAATGAACTGTTACGTTGCCTAAACATTATTTACCTTAATTTTACATTTCATTAAAGATTTTTAAATAAATATGCCCCAAAAAATACTCACATTAGCATGAAAATAAAAGTATCAAAGACCAAATTAACAAAAATTCTTTATTGAACTGAGCGTTTATTTACAGTTATGCAATTTTATATTTTTGTACCCTTTCTACAACTTTGATCCCTTTTTTCAATGTCTCAATTTTTTTAGACTTTTTTTCAATTTAAATTTTTTTATATAATTTTTTTGCCTGCAATAGTTTTTTAATAATAAATTTGTAGCTGAAGTTAATATTAGTTTTAAAACACTCGCAGAACTATGGCCCGCTTCACATTGATCATCAACAACAAAAAAAATTCATTACAATTTATTAATTCCAAAGTTTTTTCAAGCACAAATGAGCAGGGATCAGTTATTTATAAAAATTCGGTCTCATTTTCTTTTAAAAGCAATTTTTGCATAACAATATAATTGTAACTTACAGCAATTACAATATATGCAGATGGGTAAACTAAACCACCTCTATCCAGAGATTCAATTAATTTATATTTATAGTTACATTTTAATGTCATGTCAATAATCATTTGTTTTGAACAATATTAATAATTTATTTTTTTCATCGCCTAATTAGCACAATAGCCAGAAAGGTATACAATAATAGGCATTGAATTTTCAATGCCTTTAAATTCTTCCTGACGAACATTTATGTAAAAATCCGAAATACAAGGACTGCCAGTCTGTATTAGTAATAACGATATCACATACTTCACTAGTGTTTTTTTTTTTTAAAACCAGTGATGTTTTAATCCAATTTAAACCTGACATCTGCATGTTATCAGTTTACATCAAAAAACGCAGATTAAATTATAAGCATAATCACACATACCATTCACGTAGGTATAGATTTTTCATGGGGGTGGTTCAGTAACTGAGTAACTTATTCTCCCCCCCCCCCCAAAAAAAAAAATCTCCCCCCCCCCATTTTTTAAAAAACTTATTACATTTTTATTCAAGTAAACAGGAATACGTTGTCATATAAGTATCGAAACAGCTACATTTATAATTTTTTTTTCATGAAATCATTACCAATATTAGTCATTAACTATTTTTAAAATTAGTAAATATCACTCCCTAATTATGAAATAAATTTAGAGAACAAATTTACATTTTTAGATTCACTGTTTAAAATAATGTATGGATCCCGTTTTAAAATCTTTTCCCTTCGTCGCCAAAAAGCAAAGGTTATATAATGAAATACGATGATGTCATGTTACGTTTATTTTGTGATAAAAATAACCTCAAAACATGTTTTTGAAGCCTTTTGAAAACTATTTTCCGGGATAGGACCCCCGGAAAATACCAGGTTTTTCCTCATGCAACTCAACAAGAAGTATTATACTAGAAATTGAAATGTTTCTAGTTTTTTATGATTTGTACAGGAACTCGATTTTTTACTTTTTTTTGTTGACTTTCAATGGGAGGGGTTTGAACCCCCTGAACCACCCCCTTACCTATGTGCCTGACACATACCCTAGTGTAATATGTAGGAGTAAAGTCGTCCCTGTGTGAATTGCACGAATCCATTTTCTGCGCAACGTCCGATCTTTAGGAAACGAAAACAGCTGAACTTTTGGTGTGTTCCTGTAATTTCCCTGACAATTGGGAACACAGCTCGTTTGTAAACCATAACTGAGATAATAAATAATAATCGCAGACTAAAACACCCGAAATTTTCACCCATTTTGAGAAAACAATGAAATGTGCGCTTAAAAAAAAGCAGCAAAATCTTCGACTCGACCCGCTTCCACGGCCTACTCATGATGACGTCAGCTCCGGAAAGGTCACGTGAGGCACGGCCTTGTCTTTGAGTCGGTGTTGGTTTGTATCTGTCAGTTGAAGATTGATGATCAACTTACGAGCTGATTCTCTAATTGTAGTTATCGTTTTTGTTCTTATGGAATCTGTATTTTGATCGATCCTTCCGATTTCGTTTTGCTTTTCGGAAATGCTCAAAATGGTTTTTGTGAAAAAATCTTTGAGTTTGAACTCTCAAACTTTTTCTAGGGTTTCTCTTTCATTAGTTTTCTTTCTTCCCGTTCCGTTACAATGGCACCTAAGAAGTTATTGCTGATTTCCTCTTCGTTCAGTTTTGAACTGTACTCCTTTTGGGTTTTCTGATGGAGTCAGTTTCCATCACCCAGAAATACTAGAAAATCTGCCTTACGTTACCTTGCCAAATAAAACGTGTTGAAAAAGAAAATTAGTCACTTTTTGACACCGCAATATTTCTTCCGCACGTCGCTGGGTCACTTTTTACTGGGATGTTTTCGGATTATCTTGCGCCGCGAATCGGCTTTCACTCTCGTATTCGAGGACCGCTGTTGACTCATGGCGTACTAGACATAGCCTCCTGCACCTTCCTATTCTGTCGCAGCACTATTTTTTCCATTGCCCAGTCGATTAAACATGGCTTTGAGGCCCCCCCCCCCCATGCGAAATAGAGGTGAGTGGCAGTGAGTCAAATAAGGCGCAGTCCAAGAGTAATTACGTCAATACGCTTTTATTTTTCACCTGCGTGGATCGCAATCCACCTACCTTCACCGATAATGCAGTCTCTCTGAGCTTCATACAATGATACAGTGCCAGTGACTCACAGGTGGCGCTGGAGTAGCTTGCATGGTATCTCCATCTGGTGGTGTGTATGAGCACCAGGCCACACTAACTTTTTTTAATTCATTAAAAAAAACATTATTATTCATGAGACAAAAGTACGATTTGTCACTGCACCGGGAAAATAACTTTCTTTAATACCATCTTAAGATGCGTTGTCTGTAAAACCCGTAAAGGGGATTTTTACTATTGAAATAATATATATGATGCTGTAGAGGCTATATGAAAATATAAAATTTTAATATGCGTTTAACTCACTTTATAAGTTCTAGTTCTTACTTAATTGAGTTTCTTACAATTTGCTTTGTTTGCTAATCTTTAGAATATAAAACAAAAGTTTGAAGAATATTTAAAAAGTACTCCGTTCACATATGTGAATAAAAAAGATATTTGATATACAAGTTTTAATTAAACATCGGCCAAAAATAAAATTATGCAAAAAGACAATTAAAGATATTTTATTTTTTAGAAATAGCTAATTAAAAAGATTATAAATACATAGAGAAGAAATTTTATTCATATAAAATAACCAATTATTTCTTTGATAAGCAACGAAATTTATATTTCCCCTTCAGTAGTAATATTGTTCTTTATTCCATCCACTGTGTAGTACTTGATTTGATTTTATCAATGTATAGTCATTTGCATAAATAAAATTAAGCATCCAATTCAAACCATTAGAAAGTTTTAGTTTCAATCACTAATGCATTAAAAAAATTGCTTTACTTTATTTTTATTAATGGTTACTTTATTTATATTAATGGACTAAAAAATATATTAATACACTTTATATCATTATTATTCTATATCTTCGTCCTCATTTTCTTCTTCAAAATTCCCATCATCTTCATCATTTTCCATATTTTCTTCATCATTCCCCTCATATGTGTCATTATCTGTAGAAAAAAATTTTACAACTGCAGATCATTGATTAAAAAATTTAAACATTTTAATAAAAAAAAATTGGATTAAGTATCAATTACATTATTAAGTTAAATGAATTGGTGGCCAACAAGATGTGTAACGCAAGCAATTATAAAAGATATCATTAATGCTTTTTTCGAAATAGTTACTTTAATTTAATCTTAATACACTTTATATCATTATTATTCTGTATCTTTTATTTTATTATCTTCTTTAAAAACCCAATCTCCTTAACCATTTTACCTGTTTTCTAAATTATTTTAGCAACTGTAGATCATTGCTTGAAAATTTGAAAAAATTTTATAAAAAAATAGGGTTGTTATCAAGTAAATTATTAATTTAAAACGAAGTGGTGCAGAACACAAGATGTGAAAACATCTTGCAGCTTCTATCAAGTTATTTAGAGAAAATACACAGGTACCAAGAAATCCAGGAAGATTATAGATCATTAATAAGTTAATTTCTATGCAAATCGGAAGATAAATATTTAATTGCTTTATAAGGGATTATTTCTATTAATAATGTTCGAAGACAATGGGATGCATTCCAAGCAATGTCTCAATTTTCATAATTAATTTAATAATTTCGTTTTAATTCTCTTTATTTCTTTAAGTGTCTTAAAATAACAATTTAAATTTAATGAAATTTTCATTGAAATATTGCGATGATATTCTTCATTATTGAATAAAGAGAAAATATAACAAAGGATTTTGAATTAACAAGCTTAAATTAAAAACAATAATGTCTTTCAAAATTCATTGTTTATTTTTTTTCATTAATGGAAGAATTGAATACATAAAAAACAGTAACAAGCATATAATATTATTAATAATTTATTGTACCGTCATAATAATCATCGCCACGGCCTACTTCAACGTCATCATCCCCGTCAATGTAAACATCAAAATCATCTTCTCTAATTTCTCTGATGTTTTCATTATCTTCATCGAATTCGCATTCATCATATTCGTTGATGTAATTATCAACATCATCTCCGTTTCCTCTTCCAAAGTCGCGATTGTAACTCTGTCCTCTTATCTCTTCGTATTATTCATGAACGAGAAAAAAAAATATATAAGCAATTTATAAATAATTAAATGACATTTATTAACAGTCTGTCCATGATTTGATAGTTAGGTACACCTGAAAAAAAATATGTTCTTAAAAATGAGTGCATGTACGTACTCGTGTTTCTTTGATTACAATTGCATCTTAAACGAGCGATGACGTGCTCAAATTTAAGTAATCGTACTTTCTCAAAAATGAGCAGTGTGATTTAATATTTCTAATCTCAGCTTCTGTTCAAGCCATCTTAACAAAGCGATCAGGCAAACTTAAAATATTTGTTCAGAAGATGGTTTTTAACATTATTTGATGTCAATTGCTTAAATGGAAACCGAGTAAATACGACTCAATTATCTTACTTTCCATTCTTTTGCCATGCCTTTTTAACATTACTTATGTTTATAACTTCTTTACACCGCTGTGGTGGTGCAACGAATAAGGCTCTGGACTTCGGTGTGGACGACATCAGGTAGATTTGTTTCGATTCCCGGCAAGTCTTAGTTGTAATTATTGAAAGAGATATAAGAAGACAACATATGTAGGCAATTAACTGCTCTTTTAATTAAGTTTTACTCACTTTTTGAGTACATGTCTTTTTCGAAAATGAAACTTAAAGATACTCAAAAGGAGTACATTTTACTTATTTTTAAGTACTTATCTTTAACAGTGTAGTTACTGTTTAGTTAGAGCGGTTATTATATACATGACTGGCACTCGTTAATAGTTAAATGAGCTGGATTCCAATTGGAGAGCTTATAGTTTTACAAATGTTACTTGTATACCATATGTGAATGGCTTGTATTTTAAGCGCTGATTAAATTGTTTTTTTTTATTATCCAACAATGGTTTAAAAATATGTTAAATGTTATGTAATGTGAAATAACTGAAGTGTATCCTTATGAAAATAGCTTAAAATCTCGAAAACGTGAACAGAATTTACTTATGAAACATAGATACATTTACAATGTGGTACAAAATCCTTTTTAAAAAATTTCAAAGTAAAGATTTCTATTTAGTGTTTTAAATTGAAAGCTTTATCAAATTTCTAAAAGAATATAAAAACTGCGCGTATTTTTAATGTGAAAACATTTTTGAAATTAATATTTTTACCTACGTTTGGTAGTGAAGTGTTTTGTTTATTTATACATTAAGGAATTGTTTATCTATATATTAAGGAATTGTTTATTTATACATTAAGGAATTGTTTATTTATACATTAAGGAATTGTTTATTTATACATTAAGGAATTGTTAATTTATATATTAAGGAATTGTTTATTTATACATTAAGGAATTGTTTATTTATACATTAAGGAATTGTTTATTTATACATTAAGGAATTGTTTATTTATATATTAAGGAATTGTTTATTTATACATTAAGGAATTGTTTATTTATATATTAAGGAATTGTTTATTTATATATTAAGGAATTGTTTATTTATACATTAAGGAATTGCTTATTTATATATTAAGGAATTGTTTATTTATACATTAAGGAATTGTTTATTTATACATTAAGGAATTGTTTATTTATACATTAAGGAATTGTTTATTTATACATTAAGGAATTGTTTATTTATACATTAAGGAATTGTTTATTTATATATTAAGGAATTGTTTATTATACGTCAAGTATGAAACTGGTCAAAATGAGATAAGAAATTTTAAGTAGAATTCAATAATTCTTCATAAAATATATGTTTAATTTTTAGGAGGACACTTGACAAAAAGATTTAATTATTAAAAAATAGTATTGATCAATTATGAAAGATTCAAAAAGTCCCATAATACACATTGTGAAATGTTCTTTTCAAAATACAAAGTTATTTGTTTTATAACTTTGCAAGTTGTCCTATAACTTCGCTTTTACCTTAACAGAATTCTAATACATTAAAAATGGGACACATCGTTGGCTTAGAAGTAAGTAAGTAAAACCGCGTATATTTAAACTAAAGATTTATCAGCCGTAGTTGGGAACGAAATAAAAGCAATAAACTTCGAAATGTGAATGACATTGGTGCTGGATTATAGAGGGGAAAAATATTGACCTATGATTTCCTCGTCAACTGCGAAAGGTAATTTTTTTTAAAAATATGCATGGCTTTATTTCTACGATGACGTTGTTCCTCTTCGAACTGTATAAAAGCAGTGAAATTAAGAAAAATGCTGATCTATAGTTATTAAATTAATTGTCGTGTGAATTTTTTTAAATCAACGTGATTGGAAATTACGGTATACTGTTTAAATTTTCTATAGAAAAGCTGTATAGACTTTTTTCTATTATTTTAAATTGATTGTTGGAATTGTTTTTTAAAATTTCTTTCCATAATCAAACTAGCTTTCAAATGAAATTTTTTTTAGCTATCCCAAATATATAAAAAATAAACTCTTTACTATATTTTACCACGCCCTGTATTTTAACATAATTCTTATTACACGTGGAATTTAATAAATAAGAGAATATACAATCTTAAATATTTTAAAGACATTTTAAATAATTTACCTGATATGTCATCGTTATCATCTTCAGGGTCTTCTAGAAATGGAAACCGATCTGAAAATATACAATGAAAACTTTTTTTTTTTTAAACTCGAGAACATCTAGAGTTAGTGGGAGTAAAAGTAAGCATTTTTTTTTTCGATATTTAGAAAACTGTTCCATAAATTTTCTGCGATTCCGCATAGAGTTTATTTATACATTAGGATTACTGAATAAGAACAATGTACACTTCTTTCAAATCATAGTGCAATCCCTGTTGGAAAAGATGAACATTTAAATTGAACTGTTACATATGATTTTTTCCAGAACTTTACCTTCCAGGGCTCTTGTGCACGATCTCTCCAGGGTGACATTTTAAACTTTTCAACCTTTCACAAATTGAACAAATACATATAGGACAACGGATTATGATTTCTCGAACTCTTTCAAATATGAAAAATGTCACTCACCAATGGACTTTGTTTGTGTGTGTATTTTTCTTTTTAATCAATTATTTATTAATTATTTATTTTTAGTTTTATTTTGTTTTCCCTCTGAGAGTTTTACTCACAATACTGAGATATATGTAACAGTTGATTGATACTTTATGTGAAACCTCCAAGAGCGTGTTGCTCATTTCCCACTTGGAGTGTGTAAACAACCATTGTAATACCATTCTATGGAGTGTAATTTGTCACTCTACCGTGACGATGGAGTCATAATTGGCCACCTGTATATCCCTCGGGAGTGGACAGGAAATAAAACTTATTATTATTATACATTAGGATCTTAACTAAATCCTGCCCAAGAGCCGCTTCCATAGCAACAGAATTAACAAAAAAGCCCTTTTTTCCGAACTTTTAACCATTTGCGACGGTGCAAAAGTACACTGTTAAAAATAAGTACTAAAAATAAGTAAAATGCACTAATTTTTTAGTACATTCGATGTTTATCATAGCTCCGTATAAATAATTTTCATTTTTGAATGTACTAAAAAATTATTACAATGAGTAAAAATAAATAAAAAGAGCAGGTGCATACATGTATAGACTGCCTTCATAAGTCACTTACAATAAATATCAGCAATTACAAACAAAACTTACCGGGAATCGAACCTACATCATCATACCCCGCAGTCCAGTGCCTTATCCATTAAGAAGTTATACACAGAAGAAATGTTAAAAGGTGTGTCAAAAGAATGGGAAGTAAGATATTTGAGTTGTATACTCAGTTTCCATTTAAGCAATCGACATCAAAAATTGTGAAAAAACATTTTCTGAACAGCCATTTTAAGTTTGTCAGATTACTTTGTTAAGATGGCTTGAACAGAATTTGGGATTAGCAATATTAACTCTCACTGCTCATTTCTGAGAAAGTACAGTTACTTTAATTTTATTACGTCATCGCTCATTTACGATGCAATTGTACTAAAAAAACGAGTAGGTTCAGATACTAATTTTTAAGTACCTTTTTTTGTAGTGTACTCGTACTCCATGGCACAGAAAACAAATGTGAAAATTTAAAATGAAAAAACTTGAAAACCTTTTATTTTTACCCTGTACTCAATGATAGTGAAGATTATATATATATATATAAGGTGTGCTCGTTCTGGCGCTGTCTGACGGAAGGCGGAGAAATCAACTATTTGACGTCATAGTGACGCCTACTTTCGCCTTCTGTGGGCGTGTCTAATGCTCTCGTTTTTACAGTCGTTTTAGGTCTACAGAGCAAACTTAATTTACCAAGAATTCTTGTTTGTAACTAATCATGAATTTATTTAAAAGAAAACAGTTAAAATTTGCTTCAAAAAACAATTTGAATCGAGTTTGCAGAGTGGTTTAGATATTAAAATTTCTCGAAATTAATTGTAGCCAATATGAACCAATGGTTAGTGACGTTCTGCCAACTATTCGTTTTTTTGTGAACTATTTAAAAATGATATTCGCTATTTCTATTTAGAATTTGCTAAAGTTTAAGAGTTTAAATTATATTTTAAGAATTGCATTTAGTATGTAAAAATTACAAAAGAGTTGTTGAATAAATTAAGCGTATTAAAATAATATTAGCTGCCACGAGAGCATGTCCATGAATTTTGAAAGAGTAAAATAGTGGTCGGAACTATCCGGTCAATGCATTTGTATTGGACATATTAAATGAGTTACAATTTCGATCAAGTATTATACGGGGACATAACAAAACAAGGACGGATTAGTAGTGAAGCTACCTGAGCACAATTATTTACAGATATTTACATTATTTTGCTAATTAAAAATTAAATCACAAGTTGTTACCCAACCGGGGATCGAACCTAAGTAGCAATGCTTGAAACACACAGCCAATGAGAATGATCAAAAACCCATAGTAAGGCGGATCAAAAATGACGTCAAATAGTCGCTTTCCTTGCCCACTTTCAAAAAGCGAAAAACGAGCGCACCTTCTATATATAGTCTTCACTATCCTTGCCCTGTACTGACAATGTCCTATGACAATAACGATAGTAGGTGAGGCTGGGATTCACTGTTCACCCCCTTGTGATACTTGTGTCAAATACATCGATAGTGACGAACGAGAATAAAAAATTTTAGATAACATTTATATTTTTAAATGGTTATTCAATAAATACAACTTTTAATCCATAAAGGAAATAGAAAATTAAACCAATTAAATAAAATATCAAATTCGTAATCAAACATCCCATAATTACTATTATTAGTTCTAAATCGCAATTGTTCTTATATAATACTTAATATATACTGATTTCTTAATATATTCCGAAAATCATAGTAATGATTTATTTCAAAATAGGAACCCCTTTCAAAAGTGAACAAAATAGGAACATCTTTTCAAAAACGAGAAAAATAGAAACACCATTTCAAACGGGAACAATCAGGGAAAAATTGAAAAATGGTAATAGTAGAAAAAAGTAATAGTAAAAAAAAAACGTAATCATTCGCAACGCGCTATTTTTTTGAATTTTGGATGTTTAACTAAAAAGTAAAAATTTGACAATTTCGAAAAAATTCTTGGTCGTGGAAGTGTTAAAACAAAAATAGTGGAATAAAAGTACGCAGTGCGGACTCTTCGTCCCCACAGATCTTGAGAACTTCTACTCAATATTTCCACTTATTGTTTGTTTCATGGCTTTACAAGATAAGTGAACTACAAAAACATAGGAGTTTGTTTAATGAATCAAAAGGTCAAAGGCATCACTATTAATAGAAAAAAAAAACCGAAAACGATAGCTTTATTCTACTTAACAAAATATTTAGATAAAATATTGAATACATTACACCAAAACTGTTAAATAGGGAGTTACTTAACTATTGTCTCTCAAAGCTACGATACCACAACGCGGTTTCGTTTTATAACTAACACAGATGTGACAAGTACGTTGGCTGGAATCCGGCTTATGAAACTATGTTTGTGTTTTCAAATTGTCACGACTTGCTTTTGCCCCACGTGTTATTTTAACCACATGCCCTATCCTAAAAATGTGAATTTTTTTATCTCTTTGCAAAAGTGCATATTGTATATTTGATTCGAATTTATTTTAATAAGATCTTAAAATTTATACATTAGTAATAATTGCAGTTAAATATTTCTATAGTTTGATAAATATAAATAATTATTATTGAATTACCAAACTCTTTTCGATTTTTTTTATATTTTAACTGTACACATCTCTATGTATTTCCTGAAGAATAGTATTCTAGAATCATATTTTGTATTTTAGTAATCCACATGTAATTTAAATTCTTTTGGACAAGAGTTATCCAATGTAACTGTAGCAGGTATTTTTGAGCAAAATGGACCGAAAACTATAGTATAATTTAAATAATACATTACAACACATATTTAATTGTTTTCTTGATTCCAACCAAGCCATCGTTAAAAGAGAATTCAGTAAAACTTTATATAGGAGGAACTTCACTAAATCATTTTTTTAAATACTTAACTTTGGCGACCAAAAGTGTGGTTTTACAATTTCTTAAACAAAACTATACAGAAAATAAATTAACCCATTTGTTTGTTAGACTTAATAATATATAAATAAAAAAAAGATTGCTGCTAATTTTTTAGTGAATTTAAACAACTTTAATAAAATAATTTAGAAATTTGCAGGTAGTAAATTATTTGTAAATCTAATTCATATTCCAAATAATTTACCATAATCTTCTTCATTATCTGTCTGATCCGCTTCACTGTTATCATCATATTCTTCTTCAACTTCCTCGTCATTATAACCATCTTCATTTGACCTTCGACGCCTGGATATCTTTTCTGTTTTAAAAAATTGCAAATTTCAATAAATTAAATTTAAATAAATTATTTAAAAATGCAATTCTTAAAAAATTCTTAACAATTTTTTACAATAGATCAGCAATTATTTTTAAATATTAAAGACATTTTTCAAACATTTCTAGTTAAAAATAAATGCACTTCTTAAAAACTTGATGTGACTATGTGAATATTTTTTACACTATGATTATATAATGAAATATATCTATTAATTAAAAAATAAAACATTACAATATACTCTGAATTATAAAAACAGAAAAAATTCTAATAATCGTAAAAAAACATAATTTTTTTCTGTAATTTAAAACTTATATACTATGATTTTTTTTTCAAACTATCTAGTAATTTAATGCGTTCAACATAATTCTGAATGAAATAAAACAAATAAACACAATTATAATGAAAAACAACATAATCTTTAATGTAGTATATTTAAAATTGTTTTATGTATTAATTTAATAAAAGTTTTTAAAAAAACCATTAATGGATTTTTAAAATTTAAATAACATTTTATAGGTTAAATACTGTTTTATAAAAGGGAGAGACAGAGAGAGAGATATACTATTATAATTTTCCCTTTTCAATTCAATTTTAATGTATATGTTACAACATGCAACATTCTAAGTATTAAGACCAAGTGTCTTTTGTTTAATTCTATTTTAAAATTTACAAAAGCTAACTTTCTTTTGAGAAAGAATGACAATACATACTACATAACCCTTTTTTTCGTCCACAACCACCGCAACTGCTGCATGGGGAACCTTTTTCATATATAGGATGGCCAATGATATTGCCTCTGTAACGAAAGGGTGTGACTTTATTTATGAACTAGAAAATTTACCCATTTTTCGAGTGGGCTTAAATAAAACGACATATCAGAGGAATAAATATATTTAGCCCTTTACACCAAAATCTAACAACTCGTACATTAATTTAAAATTTTACCTCAGATGCTTACCTTAGTACTTTAATATTTGAATTATATTGAACTTAGAAGCCAATTTACCGTACTTTTCCATGTTTGGGGGCATATTTTTTAAAAACTTGAAATATATTCCTGAAACTTTTCCTTATTGTTTTAGTAGCAATTTTAAACACTTTCACAGAAGGAATAAATTATTAGATGCATACTTTTTTTCTAAAAAATATTTTTGTCCGAAAAATTAGTAAATGTTTTGAACATTTTTAAAAACAATCATAACTTTGGGATTTTAAAAAATAAATTAAAATCCCAACGTTAAAGTCTTAAAAACTATTGAAATCTTGGTCTGGGAAAAATTCAGTCTTATAAATTAGCTAGCTTTAGTACCCGTTCTACTTACGAGAGGGAAATAAGTTATACAAAAGATACAAATACAATAATTATAAACGAAATAAATAATATTCTTAATTTGTCACCCATCAGGGAGAACGAAATAAAGCATTAAACGTTCCAATTTGTAACGAAATTTACAAATTGTAACGTTTAATACTTTATTTCGTTTAAATTTAACATCCGTACTTTAACCTATAGTAACATCCCAGAAATTTAAAGGGGAACAATTCTTATAATTGTGTAATAATAACTATTATAAGAAAGGCGAAATTTTTATGTATTTGACAACATTTCTTATTTATTTGACGACATTTCTTATTTATTTGACGACATTTCTTATTTATTTGACGACATTTCTTATTTATTTGACGACATTTCTTATTTATTTGACGACATTTTGGCGATATTTAGTCATCTGCCAATCAGAATGCGCCTCATAGTTTACATACTACATATTAAGATTTTCCATTGTTTCAATCTTGAAATATTGCATTGTTACATGTTCTCCATGTTAATCCTATGGAAAGGTTATTAAAAAATCGTTATATTGGCAGTTCGAGTTCGAATTTTTCAATTCATCTCTACGGCCCAAGATGAATCTGTGCTCCAAACTTCAGCAATCTAGGTCATTTAGATATGTAGATACCTAAACTAACGTCGCTACGGAGATCGAAAAAGGGGTTTTACACCCCCTTAAATACGTTAGATCGGAACAAAAATAGCTTACTTTTCCTATTTAAGGCATAAGGAACAACTTTATCAGTTGTCGAAAACGAAAGATACTCTTTAAATACCCAAGGCAAGGAACATCTTCCCTCTTTTTATAATGACTTAAGACAAGGAGTACCAATATATCAACAAATTAAATGAGATCAATAAAAATGGTTATTTTATCGTTTAAATTTAAATGAATCAAACCCATATTAAACACGAACACTTTATATATTAATGAAAATATCTTACTTCGGAGAGTAACGGCAACCGTATAGGTGCTTTTTATTCTTTCCATCAGCATACCTTGCGTATCCGCATCCAATTTTATTCGTTTCAGCCCATATCACCTACAAAAATAAAATAAATGGTGTCATGATAAAATATAACTAAAAGAATTCGTAATAGGCTTTATTATAGCAATTGTTGTTAATTTTCAGGTTGCTTATGACTAATTTGTTTCCATGGAAACGCTATGTAAGAAAAGGAGAAAGTGCGACCTTCAACCACCTAATTTATCAAAACAGGCTAGTAGTCGCATTAAGACATTACTTCCAATTTAGAAATTGAATGTAGAACTCTCTGGTAAGTATTTACAAAGACACATTTATAATTATGCAATAAAAGCAAATACGAATAGAAATATTAGATACAGAATTACTATTATAGGGAGATAGGAACCCTAACGTGACCTATGTCTATAATGTAGCTGTCACTCTAAATTATGGAATAGAGTTATTTTCTATGCAACATCTGGAAATTTATATAATGAAGCTAGACAAGAATTTTTTTATTACAATTGATAATACATATTACCGTATTTCAAATCACAGACCCTATATTTTGTTTACTAAGCTTCTCTGTATATGTCACTTTAATCCCGTAATTCTAAAAAAATATTTATTCATTCATCCATCCATTCGTCCATCCACCCACCCATGCATCTAGCCACCCATTAATCCATGCAACCATGCATATATCTATAATTTATTTAACGTTCGAATAACGAAAAGACTATAATGTTTTTCGATATAAAGATCACACATACACTATAAAAAAGATTTTCGTTAAATGTGCTACTATCAAATATGATAAATACTCAAATAATAATAGAACTATTCCTTAATATATTTACACAGCCAAACAGATACATAGTTCATGATAAAATAAAGTTGTCTATTATCTGAGAGCAGATAATTATCTTATCCTCTATAGGATTAGCGAACTTTTATTAGAATAGTTTATGTCATTTGACTTGTTCTAAAGTTTAATGTCGGATTTTTTAAATGACTCGATTTGAGGCCGATATACATAGGATAACTATTTACTTTTTTTTAAAGCAGATAAATTACCTAAAGAAACTCAATGAACGTTTACTATAATATTAAAATGCACGCTCATTTTAAAAAGGAACTTTCGTAATTTTTTACAAAACAGATGCTTGCTAAATGCTCCGATTAAATTTTTTTGTCAAAAATGAGAAGAATATTCGTCAAAGATAATAAACTATTTTGTCGTTTGCGTCCTATTAATAAAAAAAAATATTTTTCCTATTGATAAAAATAATCTAATCGGAGCATATTAAATATGCTCCTGCATGGTTTCGTTAAATTTTAACGAAACCGTTTTTTGTAGAATAGATATGATCTGTTTTATCGAGAAGCTTAATATTCATTTCGTTCTTCAAATGTTAAAGTAATCAGATTGTTTTTTTTTTACAAAAATAATCGCTTCCGACCAGGGTTTGAAATGAGCAGTCGTTAGAGTCGTATTTTACACTTAAAAAAATTCAGTTTGACGAACATAGTTTTACACCCACTAGTAATTTTTAACGCATAACCTTATGTAAAAAAATTAATTTAACGACCGTATTTATTACATCCAGTCGTCATTTTTGACGCATAACTTTTTATAATAATTTTAGTTTGACGACCGTAATTTTAACATTCAGTCGTCATTTTGACATCTAACTTTTTATAAAAATTTTAATTTGACGACCGTATTTTTACAACCAGTCTTCATTTTGACGCCTAACTTTTTATAAAAATTTCAATTGACGACCGTATTTTTACACCCAGTTGCCATGTTTGACGCCTAACTTTTTATAAAAATTTCAATTTGACGACCGTAATTTTTACACCCAGACGTCATTTTTGACGCCTAACGTTTTATAAAAAATTCATTGTGACAACCGTATTCTTATAGACATATTTTTACCCACCAAATATAAAAGGGGCCGAAAAAGACAACCAGACTTTAAAAAATGTCTTCCATTAATAAAAAAAATCCCCGTATATTATAAAATGCTTTTGTGTATTGCTTATAATCATTATAAGTCCTTACAGTGTGTGTGTATATATGAATATACATAAGTAAAGCTGCAAGCCTATCAAAAGTTTTTAATAACAAAAATTGATTTTCAATAACTGCTATCATATGTTTAAGTAATTTTTTCATTAGGACGGTGATATTTTTAGATTACACAAATTAACGAATAAACGGATCAAAAACGATTAAATTAACGATTACAAAACTATTCTAAGAGTTTGCAGTTTACTTAAGCATTTTGAATTATTTAAAAAATTTGCTTAACGAGAACATTTGGCCAATTTAAAAAAAATGCTAGATGCCAATGACATCTAACTTTTATCTCCTAATTTCGAACCCTTCTGCCATCAGCTGTCTGAGAGTAAAAAAAAAAACGCTAGCCATCTTTACTAGCCATTAATAACGAAGAATGAAAACTTCTCATTTGTGTACTAGCTCTAATACTAATAATAACTCCGTATTCATACCCATTTAGAATGCAATGTCGTAAAATTTTACGAGTTTACTAAAGTTTAGCCTACCTGTGTGAATTGACTGCTGCTCTTTTGGAATTTATAAGAATCGACATAATCTGTATTGAATTCTTCTTCTTTGTTAAGAAAACCCTGTAGTACGTCTTTCCAGACTGGCTTGTTCTTTTGATTCGTGTTTGATGCTATGTTCTCTCCCGAGGATCCATCGCCTAAGAATGGAAATACAATTTGTAAACTGAACAAACGAATTACAATTATAACAAATAATAATTTTTTGCAAAGCCGTCTTCCCAAAAGACGCATTTCCGTTCGGCACTTAGTCAGAGAACACTGGCATTTGGATACTTGGTCAGAGGACACTGGCACTTGAGCACTTGGTCAGAGGACACTGGCACTTGAGCACTTGGTCAGAGGACACTGGCACTTGGGCACTTGGTCAGAGGACACTGGCACTTGGACACTTGGTCAGAGGTTACTGGCACTTGGACACTTGGTCAGAGGACACTGGCACTAAGACACTTGGTCAGAGGGCACTGGCACTAAGACACTTGGTCAAAGAATACTGGCACTTGGACACTTAGTCAGAGGACATTGGTGCTTGGATACTTGGTCAGAGGACAGTTTCATTTGGACACTTGGTCAGAGGACAGTTTCATTTGGACACTTGGTCAGAGGGCACATGCACTGGACACTTGGTCAGAGGACACTTGCACTTGGGCACTTGGTCAGAGGTTACTGGCACTTGGACACTTGGTCAGAGGGCACTGGCACTAAGACACTTGGTCAAAGGATACTGGCACTTGGACACTTAGTCAGAGGACATTGGCGCTTGGACACTTAGTCAGAGGACATTGGTGCTTGGATACTTGGTCAGAGGACAGTTTCATTTGGACACTTGGTCAGAGGACAGTTTCATTTGGACACTTGGTCAGAGGGCACATGCACTGGACACTTGGTCAGAGGACACTTGCACTTGGGCACTTGGTCAGAGGTTACTGGCACTTGGACACTTGATCAGAGGGCACTGGCACTAAGACACTTGGTCAAAGGATACTGGCACTTGGACACTTAGTCAGAGGACATTGGCGCTTGGATACTTGGTCAGAGGACAGTTTCATTTGGACACTTGGTCAGAGGGCACATGCACTGGACACTTGGTCAGAGAACACTTGCACTTGGACACTTGGTCAAGGACATGAAGAGGCTCAAAAGATGTCCAAATTTTTAATAAAACGATTGAACTCATTATTAATTAATATTAATCTTTAAATACTAATTACTATGACTGTATATCGTATTGTTATTACAAGAATTGATAATACATCTGCAACAGAGTTATACACTGAGTGGCCGAAATATTATAGCCACTTGTCATTTTTAAATAAATGAGTTATGGTGTCACATTGTTTCCCCCAGAGGGCGATAGAGGTCTAAAACTGGAAAGGTGATTGCGTACAACGTTAGTAAAAACATTTTGTGCGGACATGTAGGGGTAAAAAAACGCGATTTGACGGACTTTGAAACGTGGGATGATTAAGAGTGCTCGGAGTTGTGGATTGAGGTATCAGCAAAACAGCTGTATTTGTGAAATGTTCAACAACAATAGTAGTGAAAGTGCTTAAAGACTGGACTGTAAACCAAGAAACTGGGTCTCGTGCGGTCGTCAGCTGCTTCTGAATGTCCGATAGGAAAAAAGAGTGTACAGGTATATAGCAGACAACCGATGGCAACAGTTTAGAAAATTATAGCCATTTTAATCAAGGATCTAAGGATCTCTATTCACTGTTCATCGCACATTTCAACTAATAATAAAGATAAAGGGATAAATAAGCATATAGATCTTTATAAGGTTATAATATTTTGGCCACTCATTGTATAACAGATGATGATAATAAATATTAAATGTTTCTTTTGAAATAACAAACTCTCAATGAGTTTATATTTCTGCTCTAATTAAATTCCAAAATTCTTAAATCGATTGCTCATTTCTAAGAAACTCTTGATCTCGTTAGAAAGTTTTGTCGTCAATGTCTAAATTGGAAGGTGACGTGTAACTAATAAAAGGCTTTTTCAGTCTATTTTTGCAATTGACGTTGAAGACAGATTTTCTTGTCGCTCATTTCAAGAAAAGTTGTAACAATCTTAATGAAACTAGAAAGGGTAAGAAAATATATTCCACTGCAGTTTATGTCGATATTTTTGAAAAGGAACCGAGTTATTACAACTCCATTCCTCTGTGAGTGCTTATTTATTTAATGATAGTAGGCGAATCAATGGGTATAATGTATAAAAAATTTCTCAGGCAAAGTGCAAATTAAAAAAAAACTTTATATTAGGTATTTTTTCATTTAGTAAGCACACGGGATTATTTATTTCTTTAGTCCATTGTTTTAAATAACCTTTTTCGAAAATAGGTATTTTTGTAAATGATCTTTCCTTAAAACATAGTCAAAAATAAAATGTAGGTAAGCACTAAAACAGAAAAAACAATAATAAGAATTTACCTTCAGATGTAAAACTACATTTTAAGACGTATAAAAAATAAACATACATAACAATGTTACGCCAATTAACCTGCATTGAAATTAGTGGATATTTACATAAAAATAACTTCATTTTTATTAAAATTCAAGTATCAATACATTAAAATGACGCACTAAGTCTACAAAATATAAACATCTACTGCAAAACAATTTTTTCGTCAGTTTTAAAGTGGTTATGAAAAGGCAAAAAGTAGATCTACATGAATGGAAGGTATAACTCACCGGAAAATTCGAATACACATTTGCTGGCCCATTTTTGAGCCTTTGCAGCTAAATTTTCATCCCACTCCTAAACATTCAAAATATAACTATGTTATCATATATATATATATATATATATATGTGTGTTATAACTATATTATCACCGACGCTTTTCACATATATTTTCAATTTCGAGGAATATTATGGTTTTAAAAATCTAGGTTTTTTCATGTATGAAAACACTTTAATGTTTATGATGATTCATTAAAAGACTCTGAATAAAGTCAAATGTTAATAAGATAATTAGCATTTTATTATAGCCATTTAGCACTTTTTTCAAACACGATTAGGTGAGTTGTAATTGATCTAGAAGCATAATTGTTGTTGGGAATGACATTGCTCGTTGTATTATTTTTAATATTATAGACCTCCAGAAAGTTATGGACCTTTAAAAAGTTTTTTTAATTAATTTTTCCTCAGAAGTAAATTTAAAAAAAAAAATCTAATTTTTAAAAAAAAATTCCAACTTTAAAATACTACTAAAAATTAATAAATCTCATGAACAATCTTTTAAAAAAAGATTAGCATGATAAAAAAAATATTAATACAAGTACAGTAAAAAATCACACAGGGAAAAATAACAAGAATAATACAAAAGAAGTAAAAAATAATAACATATAAGTTTAGAGTAATGGTATTTTTAATCCCCGATAACTTTAACTGAAATATTAATTATTACCTATCCATTTTGAAATACAAATGATGACGTTAATTATTACGGATATTTCCATAACGTTGAAACTTCAAAATCACTGTACACATAGCTACTTTAAAAGCAATAAGGTTAAGTTGTCAGTAAAAGACATATGACTTATTCTTTTTTTCTTACCATTTCCAGCATATTGGCGGCTTTTGGCAGACCTTGTACTTTTCCATTGGCAACTTTGGCTCTGAATTCGTTGTGTTTCTTCACAATTTGCTTTTTAAATTTATTATTTACACCTTCTGCTTCGGTTTCGCAGGCCTCTGTAAAGTGTGAAATGCATATTAGTGCTGCAACGAACCCCAGGACACGCATTTAAGAAAATGATCTGAAATGTAGAATATATATATTGATTAAAAATTATACTGCATTGTAAAAGAAAAGTACTTAAAAACGAGTACCTGAACCTACTCGTTTTACTTTGAGTACATTAGCATCGTAAATCACCGATGGCGTACTCACATTTAAGTTAGTGTACTTTCTCAAATATGAGCAGTGTGATTATATATTACTGATCTCAGCTTCTGTTTAAGTCATATTAACATAGCGACCTGACACACTTAAAATAGTTGTTCAGAAGATGGTTTTTCACCTTATTTGATGTCGATTGCTTAAATGGAAACGGAGTTTTTACAACTCAATTATCTTGCTTCAAATTATTTTGGCACATCATTTTAACGTTCATTTTGTCATTTTCTGAGATACCTGAGGATCTAATTTCGCTTCCCGATAAGTCTAGGTTGTAATTGTTCCTATTTATTGGCTATTTATATTTATTGGTTTATGAAGGTAGGCTAGTATATGGTATTGTTACTCATTTTTGAGTACATGTCCTTTTCAAAATTGAAACATGTATTTGGAGCCATGACAAGCAACGAATGTAGTGAGAAATATGTACATTTTACTTATTTTTGATTATCAATTTTTAATCGTGCGGATTGTTAAGAAGCTGGTTTAATTAAATTTTTTGAAGTTGTTTGGCTAAAATATGCAAAATTTTACGCTTTCTCCTAACAGATCACGTTGGTCGAAAACAAAAATAAAGATTTGATAATTACAAATACTAGATAACTTTTCACATCTGCCTACTTCTTTTTATGTTCAAGGTAAGCAAATCCTTTATTTGAGGTAATTTATTAGCTGAGAATCACAATTCAAATATTTTCAAAATCAGAGTGTGGAATAAAATGAAATATTTCAACATAAGTGGATCTATCATAACGGCAAACACTACAAGACTTAGATAACGAGTTGTAAAGTGAAGCATTCTACTACCTATTAAAATATACTCTACTTTTATTAAAAGATATTTCAATTCTTCAATTTCATATAACAGCATAATATTATCCTAAAGCAAAAAGCTATAATTTTTTTTATATGGTAATGGATAAAAATAGAGAGCAAAATAAAAGGAACACCTCTATTATTAGTGGGATTGAACCACCCTCTGATATGAAATACAATTTCTACCTGTTACGAGATCGACAAATATTAGTCTTTGACAGTGGTGATCCTTCTATATGAAAATGGAGATATGTCCGAATTACAGAAATTCAAGTATAAACGCGTAGTTAAATAGTTCATATTAATAAACTATATTAAAAATTTTAAGTTTTTCTTTTAGATAGGCAAAAATAACTAAAACTTAGATTTAATGCAAGTTTACACAAATAATTGAAAACGAAAAGATTAAAATAATGAACCAACAATGTAATTGAGGATAATGAATAACGTATGAAAATGAGAGGAAAATATTAGCGAACAAGTTAACTAGTAAAAAATTAATTTGTTAATTTTCTTACTGATATTATGTATAAAAATATTTCAAAATTAGTAGTCAGGAAACAAAATGTGACGGGGCTCTGGCCTTCTTTGGACCCATGCAATTGCACTGCATATTGAATTTGTTGAAGGGACTCTTTTTCAGAGAGGTCAATAGTTTAAAGAGTAGATCTGGATATTCATACTTTGGTCCCCAAAATACCAGAAAAAGGTTAGGGATTAAATCAAACAACTGAAGACACCCGGCAAGATGTTTCTTTTAACCGCTTAACTAACTAAACCAGAGAGAACTAGTGTTGGTGTCTTTTGCAAATACTAGTTAATTTTTATGGGGAGCGTTTAATATCATCAGGCTCATTGATATTCGAACTTTTATTATTTTAGTAAACAAATATCGATAGTAAAAATTCAATAAACTTTACACTGAAATCGAAAGCAAATCTGAAATTTTTGTGTAAAATAATGCAAAAAATAAAAAAATAAAAATGTCCAAACGTATTATAGTTGAACCAAATAAGGTTCGCTGTGCACCTTAATGGTTAGAAATATTCTGTTGATGGCACAAGATCGAATTTTTCAATATAAAATTCCTTATAAAATATTAATTACTAAAAAATTTGATTGCATATTATATTGTCATCGATATTATCCCAGGTTTCGATATGTGTTGCATTCGGAATGCGGTAAATTTAACACCACAACAACAATAAATAAAAAAAAATGCTTGTAATATTTTTTTTTATTTTTTAGGTTATTGATGACAGCCATATCACCGCTAGCATAACATTCTATTCTTTTAATAAAAACATCAATAAATAGATATAGACACTTACATTTTGCAGAGACGAAAAACGCACTCTGCATTTAGCCGCCAACTAGCAAGTTGCGTTCTTTTCTTTCGACACATACACACTTTAATTAATATTCCATACTCGTGTGTGTGGTTAATTAAAAACATTTGTTATAGAACAAAGAGCGCAACGATAATATAACTGGGCAAAATCCGTTTAAAGGCAGGGAAGTTGTCAGTTTCTTTTGGCTGTTATTGCGCAAATGAAAACAAACGTCAACTCTAGTTGTTTAGGAGTTACCAGAGGAATTTGTTCTATTGAATAAAGTTCAATTACGATTATGAAAATAGTTTATTGTATGCGAAATATTAACAGGTGGTCTCTTGAAGGAAACACATTTACGTTATTTAAGCGGAACACGACACGGTTTAACTTTGATATTTAATTTTCATAAGTCAGGCGTAGGAAACCTTCAATGATATAATAAAACATATAATGATTAAGTAAAGATAGCAATATAATAGATTTGGGAATGTACTTCGATGTTTCAGTCTGTTTTGCATTGTAATTATGACTTGTACATGATAGCTTTGAATAATAACTAATATTTTTCGATAAACTTTTAAAATGTAACCTAAATACTTTATACTCTGGGGGAATACGAAGAATAGGAGTCGTCATTCACTAAACATATGGTAGAAGGGTCGCTGAAAGATGTGGTGCAGAAAGAGGACAGCAGCCATATTGCGTAGAACCAAAAATAGTTACTTTTTTTCAGTAAAGCACGTCGACCAAAACCTATAATGTGCGGAAAAGAAGAGGGGTTATCAATTCGACTGCTATGTTTTTTATGCATGTCCCGCGAGATTTAATATTGCTAATCTCAGCTTCTGTTCATGCAATTTTAACAAAGAGACCTGACAAACTTAAAATAGTTGTTCATAAGATGGTTTTCCGCTTTATTTATGTTGATTGTTTAAATGGAAAATGAATTATTATAACTGAATTATATTACTTCACATTCTTTTGACACACCTTTTTTAACATTTTTTCTATTTATAACTTTTTTACATCGCCCTGGTAGTACAACGGATAATGCACTGGACTGTGATGCCTAAGGATATGGGTTCGATTCCCGGTAAGTCTTGGTTGTAATTGTCGATATTTATTCAAAGTGATTTATGAAGGCAGCCTACGTAGGGAAACAACTGCTCTTTTCTGCTTTGTTTTAAATGTTGCAAACCTCTTACATACACTGTAAAAAATGTGCTTAAAAGTGAATACAGGGACGTACTCGTTTTTTGCTGAGTACAATTGCATCGTAAAGGCACGATAACGTACTCAAATTTAAGTAACCATATTTTCTCAAATCTGAGCCGTGTGATTTAATATTGCTGACAGTATCAGCTTCTGTTCAAACCATCTTAGCAAAGTGACCTGGCAAACTTAAAATAGTTGTTTAGAAGATGGTTTTCTACATTATTTGATGTCGATTGCTTAACTGGAAACTGAGTCATTATAGATCAATTTTTTACTTCCCATTCTTCTGATACACCTTTTTAACATTTCTTCTGTTTATAACTCCTTAAAGTAATTCTAGCAGATTAACGGATACAGGTTACGGTAATTCAGGTAATTCAATAATACGGTAATTCAGATTACAAATGTTTTTTTTCACCGTCCTCATTCCAGCCCAACGTTTGGGGCTAATTTACTGCACCAGTTAAAATGAAGTAAACTTTACAATATTAAAATAAACCTTAGTAGAAACCTTAATGTTTTTAAAATTTATTATTCAAGCAAATAAATTTAAGTGACCTGCTTTTTTAAGATGTTTGCTGTGTTGAGCCATGTTTTCCCGTAAAAAAAGAATTTGCACTAAAATGTGATTATTTTTTTACAAATATATTTTGACTTTTCTATTAATTTATGTCTCATGCATTTTTATTTACCCACCCGCCCTGAAATATACGAGCAAAATTGGACGAATAAAACAATCAGAATTCGCCAATTGTTACGAAAAAAATGGGAACTTTAGGAATCATTTAAGGTTTTTTGGTTTTAAAATGATTAATTTGGTAGTAGAAATTCATTTTTTGGACAGAAAAAATAGAACACACATTTTGGATGGGGCTTAATAAAAACCAATTGGTTTTATTTACTCCGATTAAGTTTTACTATTGAAAAAGTAATTTTTTAACATTGGAGTAAATTATCCTACTCCCGACTTCCTACTTTAGTCCACAGAGAAAAAAAAATAATATTAAACAAGACAAGATTAAAAAAAATGATAGATTATGTGAATCTTAAGTTTTCACAAAATACATTTATACCCAGAATATAATTTTAGCTGCACTACATGGGTGCTCAGACACTTTACTAAATTTACATTGTTAAAAATTGGCACTCAACAATATTGCTCATTTTTGAGTACATGCGAGATGCTTATCATGACTCCAAATACATGTTTCATTTTTAAAAAAGACGTGTACTCAAAAATGAGTACAATGAATAAAAATGAATAAAAAGAGCAGTAGTTTGCCTACATGAGCTGCCTTCATAATTCACTTTCAATAAATGTCAACACTTACAACTAAGACTTATCGGGAATCGAACCCATATCCTAAGGCAACGCAGTCCAGTGCCTTATCCGTTGTACTTCCAGGGCGATGTGAAAAAGTTATAAGCAGAAGAAATGTTAAAAAGGTGTGCCAAAAGAATGGTAAGATAATTGAGTTATAATAATTCAGTTTCCGAGTTCAATTTCAAAGTTTTTATCAATATCAAATAATTTGGAAAATCATCTTCTGAACAACTATTTTAGATTTGTCAGATCGCATTGTTTAAGATGGCTTGAGCAGAAGCTGATATAAGCAATATTAAATCACACTGCTCATTTTTGAGAAAGTACGATTACTTAAATACGAGTACGTCATCGCTCATTTACGATGCAATTGTACTCAAAAGAAAAACGAGTTACGATGCAATTGTACTCAAAAAAAGAAAAACGAGTAAGTTGAGGTACTCATTTTTAAGTACTTTTATTTTTGACAGTGTAGGAAATGCAATGGAATGGAGTAAAGTAATCCCCATTGGCGGTTTTCAATGTTATAATTCTCGTATTAAATAACGCAAAAAAACTAGAATCCTTTATTTATAAAAATACAGAGCTTACATTTAATAAAAAAATATCAGAGAACTATAGTCAATACGGATAAAAATACTTATTTTGGTATCACATACAAGTTTTCAAACCAATTGCAACACGTTTAAAATATTCACCTTCTCAAATAACCTGATATAACAATTACCACAATGAACCTAAGGGAATTCCTTAAATATAAAACAGTATCACAAAAATATTATTGTATTCTAAAAATTTAATATACATATTTAAAGTCAGTCTGCAAGTTAAATTAATGGACATCGAAAACGCTATTTTAAAAGAGGTTTGAGAAGTAAGTGGATTAAATAACTTTCGTATTTGGTTTTTTTCCTATTGGTTGTTTACAAGCAATTTCGGTTTTAAAAAACATAAAGGTACCAATAACGAACCCAACAACATTATTTATTGAATTTTAAAATTAGTTTTGTGAAAAGTAATTCAAAAGTTTCCAACAAGGCATAATGAAAATTTTATTTTTACATAACATGGTACATTTAAAGTTTATATTTAGAATTTAAAAATCTAACAAAAATAGTTCAATTTATATAGGTATAAATATAAAGTTTAAATTAAAATACTTCAAGTATATTTTTTTAATTTATCCACAGTTTTGAGTTTCAAATTTTCAAAAATATGCACGCTAAGGAGTGGTACATTAAAAAATGTAATTATATTTATTTCGTTTTTTGTAATTGCTTCATAATTATAATTAACTTTGTAGTGAATATAAATAAATTTTAATAATTGGTAAAACAAATTTCAAAAAAGTTTCGAAAGTCTATGTTTTCCTAAAATGATAATTTTTTTTTTAGATAAAAAAATTTCAATCAATTTCATGAATATTTAATGTTGTAGTTACATTAAATGACGTTATCTTTAAAATTTTAATTACGCATCTCGTTTAGATAATGTAATGTGTATATTTTGATAATGCTTTGTGCATATTTTCATACTGTTTTGTGCATATTTTGATAATATTTTGTGTCTCTAGTTTAGATAATGTAATGTGCATATTTTGATAACGTTTTGTTCATATTTTGATAATGTTTTGTGTCTCTCGTTTAGATAATTTAATGTGCATATATTGATAACGTTTTGTGCATATTTTGATAATGTTTTGTGTATCTCGTTTAGATAATGTAATGTGCATATTTTGATAACGTTTTGTGCATATTTTGATAACGTTTTGTGCATATTTTGATAATGGTTTGTGTCTCTCGTTTAGATAATGTAATGTGCTTATTTTGATAACAATTTGTGCATAATTTGATAATGTTTTGTTTCTCTCGTTTAGATAATGTTTTGTGCATATTTTGATAATGTTTTGTGTAAATTTTGATAATGTTTTGTGCACATTTTATTATATATTAAAAATAATTTGCTTAATATGGTACAGTATTTAGTAATCGTTAAAGAAATGTAAAAAAAAGCAAGGAGGGAGTTGCAAATGTTTATTAAATAAATTATTCAATTGATACATAATCTTCTGATTGTAGATTGAGGTAAAACATTTCAAAATGATTAAAATAATTAGTTTTACATAGCAAAGTTCAACACTCTTATGCACTCATGAACAGTTGAATTAGAGACGTTTTCAGTCATGGCGGAATGGTGCGGTTGTTGCCCCGGTGAATATAATTGTTCTACGCGAGATGTGCTCAGAGCTTATATACTGACCACATAAGAGACAGTTGAACTAAAAATAGAAAATAAACATTTAATCACAACCCAACCCCTAGGGTCCTGATTATGAGGTACTACCCAGCAAAAAAAAGCAACATAAAAAAGTATTGTTTTTTGAAGGTTTTAAAAAAAAAATATTGAAACCAAAAACTGCAGTTTTTCAGTTTTTAATTTTTCTGCATAACATCTTTAAATTTTTTTAATTTCCTATTACTTCAATGCTTCAAAATTTTGAAAGTTTTGCTCATGGACGTGATTTTCTGTCCAGGTATCTCCAGTTTTTCCTGACATGCATCCCGTAAAATACTCTACATTACAATATTTTTAAAATATAATTTATTTAGGTATAACTTAAAAGCTACTTTTTTTTTACAATTAATTAAAATTTTGGTAAAATTTTATAAATTCACGCCTAGAAAAGTATATTTAGACTTCTGAAAAATGAAAACAATTTTACAATTTCTAAAATAACATGAGTGGGAGGGTTTTATGAAGGATGAGAGCCTAATTTTGGCATAGGCTGCAGCCTAGGAGTCCACACCATACACCAGAAAAATTCCCAAAGTCAATTTGCGAAAAAATTTATTTTGAAAAATGATAATCCAAATCCAAAAGAAAATAATGCAATACAATTTTTTTTATAATGTAGAATTTTTTTATTTTTCTTAGCAGATTTGTAAAAAGAATATATCCCAATACAGTTACGTTTTTAAAAAAATATGTTTAATTTGCAATAATTACAATGGCATTGTTATACTTTTCTAGAAAGTTTTAGTTCTTTTTATTTTTCTAATATTTTTATTCAGAGTAATACAACGATGAGTGCAATATTTTATTATCTTTTTCTAAGATTACAGAATGCCATTGCGACTTGAGGTACCTTGTTTTTTTCATAGTTAAAAGAAGAACATGAATTTTTGAAGCCATTTAGTACAATCTATTTTTAAGATAGTACAATTTGTTTTTAAAATCCGATCTTGTTTTATTATGATAGAGGGAATCTAATTAAAGAATTAAAGATGAAGTTTTAAAATTTAAATTAGCCCTAAAAAGAAAATTTTTGTGTTTTATTAATTTAAAAAAATCAAAATTTTAATTTACTTTTAACACTATTATTATGTAATCTTAATTCTTTTTCTGCTGAATGCATTGTACTAAGATTAACTAGAATTTTTATTATAACTCTGTAAAAACTGCTAACTGTCATCGTTTCTATCTTTTAAATATGATAAAATAAATAGATCAAAGAATCGATAAAATAAATGAAGTTTACATATTCTTGTAAAAATAATAAATTTCTAGAACGTTTCAGTTCTTTTTATTTTTCTAACATTTTTATTTTACTTAGCGCCATTTCAGAGTAATACAAAGATGAGCGTAATAATTTATTAGCATTTTCTTAGATTCCAGAATGCCATTGCGACTTGAGGTACCTTGAGCCTTGAGTCCGTTGACATTTTGTAATATAAAATTGGAAATTTACAAAAAACAGTGTATTTCAATTTCATTTGCACACTTAAAAATAATTTAACTTGCAGTTCTGTAATATATTAATATATATATATATATATATATATATATATATGCCTTACTAGCGTTTCTCATTATCTCTAATTCAAGTGCATATCAGTGTACATTACTAACAGTATGAACATAATTTTTATTTTAAGTAATGGGGTTATGTTAAACATTTTTATTTGTTATAGTCGCATATTTATTGTAATTTCTAATCGTACGGCTCTGGATAAAAAGCCGTAGTGACGTCACATTCCTTACAGGTATTCGATTGGCCCATTGATCAATTCGCTCCAACTCGTTTGTTGATTTGTTGGAACCAAATTACATGGGCGTTACCCATCACCTAATTAATCGGAGCCAGGCTATAACCATTATTATAAACAAGATTTCGAACACTTCTTTCTCATTTTCTTTATCATTTTTTTTTTAATCACTGGATTAGTTTCTTCTTGTAGAATAAAAATTATCCAATAATGGCTTGAATCAGTAATTCTAACGGAATATCCAACAGCAACTCCAAGGAAACATCCACCAGAAACTTTTTCAACATTTGTTTATGTTTTTCTCTGTTTATTAACTCTTTGTTGGAAATTTTCTTTTGGGTCTTGTCATTTCTAACGTTATGTTTATTAGAACCTTCAGTATAATATTTCTTTGAATGTGCACCATATTTCTTTGTACCTTTTTTGTTGTTTCTGATTATCTTGTCATTTCTAGCGTTGTGCTTATTAGAACCTTCAATATAATATTTTTTTGAATTTGCACCATCTTTCTCTGTACCTTTCTTGTTGTTTTTGCCTGTCTTGTTATTTCTAACGTTGCGTTTAGCAGAACCTTCTAAATCATCTTCATAGTCAGTGGATCTCCGACCCCTCAAATGAACATTATAATTTTCATTCTCTGGTGCCTCTGCAAAATAGTTATTATTTATATATTTATATTTATTTTACAGTTTCAAAAGTTACACATTTACATTATGCATACTTTTTTTATTTTATAATAATAATTAATTTAATTTATAATATTTTTTCTGCTTTACACAATGGCACTTATATTGGTTTTATGAAAGGTAATATGAAAAATCTGGAAAATATAAATCGGGGTTTCATAGTCTCCCAAATGAATGCCAAATAAAAATTACAACATGTTGTTTCAAATACCTTTATAAAATCTACATGTGTTTTTACTTAAAACTAAAAAAAAACATACATTTTCTTTTTAAAAATTTAGACCTGTATAAACTTTTAATTTCATAATTTTCAGGGGGATTTTATATGTTGATTTGTTTAGAGGGGCTCGCAGTAGCACATATAAATACCATAATTATAATCGTATAATCATATAACTTGATTAGGTACATGTAAAACTTATCCACTTGTATAGCATTCATTGAGTTATTTTTTTTTAAAGTTAGTCCATGTGAATTTTGCAAACTTTTTTAGAATCTCACCTTCGAACTTATAATTTATGTGGATTATGTGCATTTCTCTTCAGAGTGCGTTACACAAAGGACTTCCTGATTTTAAAATTAAATAACTCGGTAACATAGATAAATACAAGAATAAAACAAGTCGTATATTTATTTTCAAAGTTGTAAAAATATGATACAGATTATTCGAATAAATTCACCATCGTTACAAAGTTGCCGACAGGTGGCGCTGTACGTATGGATTGGCCTCCATACTCATGCGATCAAATACTTGCGACAACTTTTTGTGGGGCTCTTTGAAAGTCACTGTTTTCCAGAACAATAAAGCAACACTGGACGAGGTTGAACAGTTGGTCAGTGAGGCATATGCGTCCATTTCTGCTCTCACAATACTGCGGGTGAGTGTGGGAAAATTTCATTCTTTGTTTGTGCCATCTCTGCTACGAAAGGTGCACATTTTGAATCGATTGGGATGTGATTGCAACGATTACACAAGACAATAGTTTATAACCTATTTCTTGGATTCCAAACCACGACTACAGCGCCACCTGTCGGCAACATTCGTCACTAATTTTAAAACTTCTGTATCAAATTTTAACGACTTTCAAAATAAATATATCATTTTCTCTGCTATCTATCTCCGTTTCCGAGTTATTTAATTTTAAAATTAATTAGTCTTTTGTGAGGGCTTCTAAAAACTTCTCAACTAATTTTTTTAATATTAAATATATCTCGGTAATAAATTATTATTCTGAGTTTCATAGAAAAGTTTTCCCTTTAGTTTTCTGTGTATGCTTTATTTCAAAACTACTTACTGCACAGTCCTTCTATTAAACCACAACCTCCGCAGCTGCTGCAAGGCTCCCCTTCTTCGTAAATGGGCTTGCCTCTAATTATTCCACTGCGTAGCAATATAGTCATTATACAAAATGTACACGTATATAATTTTATAATAAAATAAGAATATGGTTGATTAATTTTGCAATAAACACTTGTTCCATAACTGGTTATATTGAAGAGCAGATTTTTTAGAATGTTGGACTCGTTAAACATAGAATTTCCTAAACTTCAAAGGCCTGTTCTTTATGAGGCTATGACCAGCTTAGCCATAAATACCTCAATTTTTTTTATTTGCATTCACATTAATTTAATAAAAATTAGCCATATTTGGCAAATTTGTTACTAATATTTAATTTTTCGAATTTACCCTTACATTTAATTGAGAGAATGAAGTCTAAGACAAAAGCTCGTCATATTGCAATAAAACATAATACAAAATTTCCACTTTTCAATTATTATTTAAATTTGATATTCAATTGAAATAGTACTAAAAATAAATATAGTCTAACATTTTAATAAGCATAGGTATTTTTTACTATTACTGGGTGATAGTTAGTAGGAGAAAGATGGATTATAATCCGTAGCTATTTCTTAATTATTAAAACTTATATTGTCTTCTTGTTTTTCTCATAATTAAAAGAAGAACATGAATTTTTAAAACCATTTAGTACAATCTATTTTTAAAATCCCATCTCGTTTTATTATGATGGAGGGAATCTAATTAAAGAATTAAAGATGAAGTTTTAAAATTTAAATTAGCCCTAAAAAGAAAATTTTTTGTGTTTTATTAATTTTTAAAAAAATCCAATTTTTAACGTACTTAACAATATTATTATGCAATCTTCTTTTTCTGCTGAATTCATTGTACTAATATTAACTAGAATTTTTTTATAGCTCTGTAAAAACTGCTCACTATCAACTTTTCTATCTTTTTGTATAAAGGAAGCTATAAAATAAATGAAGTTTATTTATTCTTGTAAAATTTACGAACGTTGTACGAAATTTTAACCCTTATGTTATCAGTCACTGAATTAAAAATATTTTCAATTTTGGAGTAGAGTAGAATTTATAAAAGCATTATATTTCACATTGGAAGTAGGTTAATTCTGTTGAAATCATCGACACTACTGTAAATTATCATAATCGTTTACATGAGTTGTGATATTTTCTAGTTTGTATCTGGCAACATCGGTTGCATTTTTTTTTGTTTACATCTTAAAATTTGCACGCTATAGTTTTTATTCTTCCATTTATTTTTAATAAATTCGTTCTTAATATATCCTTGTGTGCTTTAAATTACATCCACTAGCTATTATAAAGTATACCGATAATCAAAATCATAAAAAAAACATTACAAAAAAAAAATGAAGGCATTTTAAAAAATCTGGAGTTAACACAGTACACCAAAGGATCAAAATATGCATTTTTCCTTACTTTTAAGAGTAGTCTAAGGTCATTAAATATAAGAAGTTTTGTACTATTGATCATTCGTTTCCTTTTTTTTAAAATATTGAATATAGTAAGTGAATATGCTAAGTGAGTATGATAATTGAGAATTATAATTAGGGTATGATAAGTGAGTATAATAAGTGAGTATTATAATTAGGGTATGATAAGTGAGTATTATAATTAGGGTAGGATAAGTGAGTATTATAATTAGGGTATGATAAGTGAGTATTATAATTAGGGTATGATAAGTGAGTATTATAATTAGGGTATGATAAGTGAGTATAATAAGTGAATATGATATTTGATTATTATAGTTAGGGCATGATAAGTGAGTATAATAAGTGAGTATGATAAGTGAATGTGATAAGTGAGTATACTAAGTGAGTATGGTGATTGAGTACAATAAGTGAGCATGCTAATTGAGTAGCATAAGTGAGTAGGATAATTAAGTATGATAAGGGAATATGATAAGTGAGTATAGTTAAGTGAGTCAGATAAGTGAGTATGCAGTGGCGACTCGTGATTATGAAGCAAACGGCGTAAATTCGCAGTTATTTAATATGAATAAACTATGGTTAAAAATTATAAGCCTTATCTTATATCTTATAAATCTTATAATCATGCAAACATAAAAAAAAAACCTGAGAAATATTCGGAATTCAAACAAATAATTGAAAATGTAAAGAATACATATAAAGTAAGTAAAGGAATAAGAATGAATAAGGAATAAAAATGAATAAGGAATAAGATTAAGGAATAAGGATGAATAATAGGACGGGTCGAAAAAACATTTTTTTCGATATCGTTATTCTAATAGTACGGAAAGGGTGACCACTGTGGTCAATAAACAGGCTGTAAAATATTTTTTTGATCGGATAATATCTTCTGCCTCCTCATCGCACTTGAAATTTCGAAATTTTGGTAAAAAATGGCTTTTTTCGCTTATTATAGGAAAAATAATATTTTCCGAAATAGTTATCCTAATTGCACGGAAAAGGTGTCTAATATGATCAATAAACACGATGTAAAATATTTTTTCGATCAGATAATATCTTCTGCCTTCACATCGCACTTGAATTACCACTATTTTTGTTAAAAAGTACACTTTTTCATGTGATAAAAATACGGTTCGAATACTATTTAATAGATGTATTTACACAAATACACTTACAGATGACTAGATTACAGATGTTTGAATTCATTCTTATGGTCGAATTCATTGGCGGATACAGTGAGGGGGGACACAGGGGCCCGTGCCCCCCCCTCTTTTTTCCTTATGTAATCGTGGCAGATATAATGTAGGTAAAAAACTTTTTTTATTTTACAGTTTTTGTCTACAAAATCAGGTAGTCAAGCATTAACAACCTTTATACAACAACCACTAAATCAATATATCGTGCAGTGATCTCCAACTCCTTTGAAATAATTACACAAAATCTTTACATAACTTATATCACTGATTTTGATAAAAACGTTGTTCTAATGAATTCATCTCTATTGTCAGCCCCCCATAAACCTTAGCAGATGCTTCTGTTACTGTTACTAACTTTACACATCGTTCAACTACCTGTGTGTTAGATGGGAAGTGAACTATAAGTCCCATTTCGGGTTGTTTTTATCTCTCCAAATGAACCAGAATATGTCAGTGAACGGAGCATTGGACGAGGAGAAACAGTGGTAGATGACCAGTCAATAATTTCAGTACAGTTATCAGTTTCAAAGTTCAGCTTTGCTGGGAATAATGAACGCAGCATCAGCTTTGCTGATGCTGCGGTTTCTCTACATCAGCTTTGGAAGGTGACACTCTTACCTTAATTATGAGCCCTGCAACAAGCTCTCTAATGTACGATGTTCTGTACATCAGCATTATCAGCAAAAGGTTCCAAGGATGCGCGGAGTATGGGTGGCGAGTATGGGTAGCTGCATCAACGACATTTTTTAGTTTTGACTAATATATTTTGATCTAGAGATAGCTATCCAAACAGGCTTATAACCATGTTTTAAGAACGTGTAGACTTTATGTCGATCCATGTTGACGGGTAAATTCTCATAACAAACTTAACTATGTGTGTGGAGAACTGATATATAATCGTAGTACTCTGTTCGCTGTGTCATACAGCGCGAATGTGATATTGTCCTATGTTTCTCTTCCAATGCTCCATGATATATCCACTGACATATTTTGGTCCATTGTGAGAGATAAAAATAACTCAAAATGGGACTTAGTAATATAGGGATCTTCTAAGGTTTATTTGGGGCTGACAATAGAGACGAATTCATTAGAACAACGTTCTGATCACAATCAGTGATATGATTTATGTAAAGGTGTGTGATCATTTCAAAGGAGAGGGAGATCACTGCACACCATATTGATTTAGTTGATTTAGTGGTTGTTGCCCAAAGGTTGTTAATGCTTGACTTTCTGATTTTGTAGACAAAAACCGTGCTAAGTTTTTTACATTTAAATCTTCCACGATTACATAAGGAAAAAGATAAGTGGACCTGTCTGGGAGGGGGGGGGGTGCACGGGCCCCTGTCCCCCCTCACTGGATCCGCCAATGAATTTGACCATAAGGATGAACTCAAATATCTGTAATCTAGTCATCTGTAAGTATTTTTTTTTCTTTCTATAATCGTGGAAGATTTAATATAGGTAAAAAACTTAGCACAGTTTTTGCCTACAAAATCAAAAAGTCAAGCATTAACAACCTTTGGACAACAACCACTAAATCAATATATCATGCAGTGATCCCCCTCTCCTTTGAAATAATCACACAACATCTGTTACATAAATCGAAATCTTCCACGATTACATAAGGAAAAAAAGAAGTGGCCCTGTCTGGAGAGGGGGGGGGGGGGGAGGAGGGCACGGGCCCTTGTGTCCCTCCTCATTGGATCTGCCAATGAATTTGACCATAAGAATGAATTCAAACATCTGTAAACTAGTCATCTGTAAGTGTATTTGTGAAAATGCATCTATTAAATAGTATTCGAACCATATTTTTATCACATGAAAAAGTGCACTTTTTAACAAAAATAGCGGTAATTCAAGTGCGATGTGTAGGCAGAAGATATTATCTGATCGAAAAAATATTTTACATCGTGTTTATTGATCATATTAGACAGCCTTTCCGTGCAATTGGGATAACTATTTCGGAAAATATTATTTTTCCTATAATAAGCGAAAAAAGCCATTTTTTACCCAAATTTCGAAATTTTAAGTGCGATGAGGAGGCAGAAGATATTATCCGATCAAAAAAATATTTTACAGCCTGTTTATTGACCACACTGGTCACCCTTTCCGCACTATTAGAATAACGATATCGAAAAAAATGTTTTTTCGACCCGCCCTAATGAATAAGTAAAGGAATAAGGATGAATAAGTAAAGGAATAAGGATGAATTAGTAAAGGAATAAGGGTTAATAAGTAAATGAATAAGGATGAATAAGTAAAGGAATAAGGATGAATAAGTAAAGGAATAAGGGTGAATAAGTAAATGAATAAGGATGAATAAGTAAAGGAATAAGAAATAATCAAAAGTTTAATTGACAATAATGGATATTGTATAAAAAAATCAGTGAAAAATATTCGTAAAAAGTTAATTTAATTAGTTAAAAATTTATGGAAATAAAATTCCACATTCCTCAGAATATATATAAAATATTTTAAAAATAGTGGTCCCAGAGTTTAAAATAAAAAAAAACTTTTCCCGGGCCCTCTATGGCTGCATTCACTAGTCGCCAATGATGATATGAGTGCTGTAAACACAAATATACTTTACTCAGGTCCAAAAATGCAAGTATACATATGCGAATTCAAATTCTCATGTACATGGGGAGGAAATAGAGGGTGTATTACATATCCACATCCTACTTTGTATGAATCAGGCCATAGCATCTAAAAGAAAACCAAAATGAATATGAGACATCAAAAGGTTTAACCGTTGTTCTCATTTTTAAAAATTAGTTAAGTAATTACAACCTAGATGGAGCCAGGCGGAAATCTTCCTATTTCTAATCTTGCAAGAACCTATTTTTGTGAATGCTTGACTTTTCTCGTATTTCGAAAAAAAGGAGGTAATGAAATTGTTTTTGAAATTTATTTAATTTTTTTAAGATTTATTTTAATATTATCATCTATTTAAAATATTTGAGTAATTCACATTCTAAAAATTTGTTGAAACGTATTGAAAAATTTAATTTATCATTTTAAGCATATAATATTTATTTTTCATATAAAACGTATAAAATGTATTTTTCAAACTTTTTTTAAACATTGTAATTTACAAATGACAGATTCAAGAGAATGACAATTGCGGTTCATTATAGATATCCATCCTATCATTTTTCTCATTTCCTCATTTTTATCTTCATGTTCATTTTTTGAAAATGTTATCATTTAGTTGCGAAAATTAGGGTATCTGTAGATTCATATTGCATCTGCATATACATAAAGTCGATCAGGGGCGCCCTAAGGCCAAAGCTATAAAAAGCAACCGCTTGGGGCGTCTGACTAAGAAGGGCGCAAAATTTTTGTGAAAAGAGAAAACTGGAAAAGTGTTGTCGACGTTACACAGTTTTCTTAGTAAAAATTTTAATTAAATTATGTATTACAATTGAATGAATTAATTACATTAGGATTAATTAATTAAATTAGGAGTAATTAATTACATTAGGATTAATTAATATTTTTAACGGTATATTACTTTATAGATCTTTATATATAGTGGATTGTGGTAAGTGCAGCTAAGGGCCAAGCATGACCACGGCTTGTTATTTTTTTAAAACGTTGATTTTACTAAAAAAACACTGGGTATACAGTTTTGGAATCTTCTCTTTCAATGTTCACCAAAAAGTCTGTCAATTACTATCTTGATAGTGTTTTTATTTATTTTTAAAAAGTGCTTTCATTTTAGTGCTCAATGGAAGTTTGGTTTTGAAATTTTGTCGCTTATTTATATTTTTTGTCATACTACCTAAAATATCAAAACTTTGCATTATTATGAAATTTAATATGTAGTTTTTATCATCAAAGACTGATGCCGGTATAACGCATTCTACTGGATGTATACCATAGCAAATGTTTATTTTAAAAAAATGTTTTACTTACGTTTCAAGATACTTTGAGTAAAGTTTGCAATTAAAATTTTTTTTTAGATATTTCGATTTAAGCTGAAGAAACACAAAACTGTAAAAATATATCATTATACCCCACTTTCTGTACTCAATAAGATTTCTTTCTCTAAATTAAAGTAAATGCAATATTGCCCATCGAGTTCATCACATATATGGGCAGTTTTGCTAGATACATCTACTTCTAAAGGTACCAAATTCATCAGATAGCAATAATAAATATTTTTAATGCCTAAGGGGACGTGGTGTTATCTAAACGTTTTTTTTTATTTTTGCGTTTTGAGATCAAAGTTTTAATGTATATTATTTAAATTTACATAAGAGAACAATAGTTCATACAAAATTTCCATGGTTGTATTTTTTTTTTAAATTAAACTTTTTAATTTTTTTTAAAACACTGAGGTTTTCTTTGAACATTTATAATTTTCAACAAATTTTTTCTCAGATCCTTTAAGCTATATTACATAGAAATTGGTGTTACATTTTAGTATACTACATGTATTTGATTTTTGAATAAATAGTTATTCATAATAACACAAAATTTGTTCTTAAAGCTCAATTTTTTTTATTTTAGTATTTAAAAAACTACTATTACAGCTAATTGCCATGCTAATTTATAATAAATATATAAGTTTTATAATATGCTTAAAATTTATACATTCTCTATTAATAATAAAAAGAGCCTTATTGCTTCAAAACATTTAATAGCAAAGAACATCAAACATTGAGAAAAACGATTTAAAGTTACGTTACGTTTTATATTTCCTGAAAAACAGCATAAAATCTTAAATAACCCATTTAGAAACATAGATACAGTTATAAAAAGTCGCAAGCATATTTAGAAAATTTAAAACTATAATTTTTACAAATTAAAATATAAATCGCAAGTTTTACAGTTTTTTGGGAACTGTGTCTCTATAAAAGCTCAATTTCTAATATTTGGTTTATATGGCAGAAAAATAAAGATTACAAAAGTTTTTCATACTTCCGTGAAATCATGGCCGAACCAATATTGTAAAACTTTATTCCAGTTTGGTTGAACAAGCTCAGAGATGTCATTGAAAGAGAGTCTATTTTCAATAACTTCATCACCAAAAAAAAAAAAAAAAAAAAAAGGTCAAATATTTTATTCTACATGGAAAATGATCAGGCACTAATTAAGCTTTTAAATGTTTAATTTTTAACATTTAATACATAGTTTAACACATTGAATGTTAACAATCAGAACTTCTATGTACATATCATTCAGCACATTTTAATTTAGCATAAATGTTGTGTCTATACAAATAAATAACATGTGTCGCAATTTTGATTTGATTAATGATAGAAAATGTATATTTCATCAATTGTTTATAATTTTTCATAGTTTATAGTTTTGGGAGGGATATTTGATTTAATTTAAATTTTGGGTGGTTATATTTAAAGTTGTTTACATTACACACGAGGTCAGGTAGCCCTAATTTAATAATAGATGTTTTGGTAAACACGAAAATCAGATCATGTTGACAATTGCTATAAAGCGAACTAACAATAAGTTCGATTTAAATCAGCCGATTTTTATTAAAAATTCTGGTAGTTACAGTTACAGTTCTTACTGTAACGTAAGGTTTGGTCCATGGATACTTTTGGACCCTACGTGGTACAAAGAACAGAGTACAGAATAAGTTAATAATAAGCCCGGTCGACGGGGCCTACCTTCCCCTACACGATGGCTTGTTTTTATTATCCGCATAGAATTTAACGTAGAGTTATGAGATGGAATCCAATACTGCAATTGGTCAAAACTCTCTCCTACCTGGTACATAGGTCAGAAAGAGGGTCAGAATAATAGTCAGCCTATTCAAAACGTCTCACCTTCTCTACACGATGTTATGTCATCTCCATAGGTATCTCCATCAGCTGATTCCACGTGGAGTTATAAGTATTTTAAAAATGTCGTTTTTCACTATGCGACTCTGTGAAACTATTTTACCTGTACTATTTTAGGAAAGACGTATTCATGTAAAAAAATAAAAGTGTTGATTATCTGGTTTCTAAATAGACCCCTTTTTTGGAACATCGAAAGCCGAGCATTTGTTACTCTAATTCGCCAATACAAGCCGCATGCAGTAATGGACACACCTATTCGTGCAGTAATTTTTTAGCAGACTGTAGATTACTTCAGATATTTCAGATATAATTTATAAAAGTGAATGTTACAATCAGGAGAAACTAATCCTCAGAGTGAACAACAAAGATGACTTTTTTTATCAAAAGTGAGGAAGCTTGGCTCATTTTAGAAACACTTCTAACGAATAGTTTGTTTAACTTTTCTAAAGTTATTGCAGGCTGATTAGCAACACTGTTCATACTAGGCTATTTAATTGAAACAATTACCTCAAACTCAAGAACTCTATCGGTGTTTTATTATATTGGTATATTTAGCGAATTTACTAATTAATAGTTCCTTTAATAGTCTCAAATAGTTTAATGTCTCAAATAGTTCTGTTAATATGTCTAAAATAGTTATTTTAACATGAATCAAATAGCTCTGTTATCATAACTCTAATAGTTCCATTAACACAACTTAAAGAGTTCTGTTATCAGGACTATAATTGTTCCGTTAACATGAATCAAATAGTTCCTTTAACATAACTAAAATATTTAAGTTAACATGACTTAAATAGTTCCGTTAATATGAATAAAATAGTTCTGTTAACATGAATCAAATAATTTCTTTATCATGAACCAAATAGCTTCGTTATCATGATTCTAATAGTCTTGTTAAACCTGTAAATTCTGTAACCGCAAGTTACATAATTTTTTTTTACAAATTTTTTTTTTTTTCAGAAATTCGATAAGGACTGAAATAGTTCTCTTAAAACGACTTAAATAAATTCGATATCATAACTCTAATAATATGTCTCAAATAGTTTTGTTAATATAAATAACATAGTTATATTAACAAAACAATTTGAGGTATTATTCAACTAACATAGTTATGTTAACATGACTAAAATAGTTATGTTACCATGACTCTAAATTTTTTTTTCCGAATACATGACTCAAATAGTCTAATCATGACCCTTTTCATCACATTAATAGTTCGTTTTACAAGTTTCAAATAGTTCCATTAACGCGACTCAAATAGTTCTGTTAACATGACTCAAATAGTTTCGTTAACATGACTCAAATAGTTCTGTTAACATGACTCAAATAGTTCTGTTAACATGACTCAAATAGTTCTGTTACAAGATATAAATAGTTGTGTTAACATGACTCAAATAGTTCTGTTGACATGAGACAAATAGTTCTGTTAACATGACTCAAATAGTTCTGTTAACATGACTCAAATAGTTCTGTTACAAGATACAAATAGTTCTGTTAACATGACTCAAATAGTTCTGTTACAAGATACAAATAGTTCTGTTAACATGACTCAAATAGTTCTGTTACAAGATACAAATAGTTCTGTTAACATGACTCAAATAGTTCTGTTACAAGATACAAATAGTTCTGTTAACATGACTCAAATAGTTTTTTTAACATGACTCAAATAGTTTTTTTAACATGACTCAAATAGTTTTTTTAACATGACTCAAATAGTTTTTTTTAACATGACTCAAATAGTTCTCTTAACATGAGACAAATAGTTATGTTACAAAACACAAATAGTTATGTTACAAGACACAAATAGTTATGTTAACATGACTCAAACAGTGCCTCAATTATTGAGACACCTTTTATTTGAAGGTCTAAAATAAATTTACTAACCCGACACTTTCCTGGGTGAGCACGCTAAATCCTGAGCTCTCTGTGCTGTTGCTTCATCCCACACCTAAACATTAACGAAGAACTACAAAGTTTGAGAGAGAAAACTAATGTTTTGCACATTAACATAACAAATAACTTAAAAATAAAAGCTAAGTGAGGTATTATTCAGTATTTCTAAAAATGGTTTTCTATTTTTTCTATAAATATATTTTTAAGAATTAGAAAGTCGTCTTTTATTTATAAAAGCAATTTGAGATCAAATATTTAAAAGAACTTTAAATGTAGACTTTTCGATTTATTTTAAAATTATGCATGTATTAGGCGAATCGAAATATTAGGAAAAAAAAGTTATACAATAAAGGCTCCTTGTTTTGTGTAAACTATTATTTTGAGTATCAAAACCTATATATTTATGTTGTATTGCAATTTCTAAAAATTACTATTCATTGAGCAGTTACAATAATATTAAACAACATATTAGTTTTAGACATATTTATTAATAATTATCACCATTAATGTTGTTGTTGTTGCTATCTGAATATTCAGTAAATAATCTGCACATTTTAAACATTCACGTGTTGTTAACTGTAAAGTTTTGATGAAAAAGAATATAAGGGCAATTATAATGCAAATAGAAGACTTTTATAGGATGAAATATATAAACTTTTATAGAACTCCAACATAAAATAAAAAAATGTGTTATAGATTAAGTGTGATATAATTTGGCAAAGTGATGTGGATCTTTGTTCAATTGATTGCCCAATAATTAATTGAATTTCATTACACTTAACATTATGGCAATGGCGAGTTACAAACTTTAAACCCTCTATCTGGGAACTATGTTTTTGAATTTAATCACTTGGCGTTCAAACTGCCGTTACATCCAAAAAATAATTATTGTGTATGTAATTCAAATCCTTGAAACTTTTACTCTAGTTTTATGGCATATTCAAATTCAATATAAGGAGAAGATACTATAAATTTAAATTGGCATAAAATATTTTTATCTCACCATTTCCAGCATATTAGCTGTTTTTGACGAACTTCCTACATTTCCTTTGGCGACATTTGCTCTGAAATAATTGATTTTCTCGACAATAGCCTTTTTAGACTCTTCATCTACGTTTGTGTTCCGAACATCACAAGTTGTTACAAAGTGCGAAGCTAATAGAAGCAATGCAGTGAGGCTCACCAGCAGATGCATTTAGTGAGCACAGTCTAAAATGTAATTCTCCATTAAAATGTTATCTTCAATGAAAGACTTGCACGGAAATTTAGAACACACGAAAAAGTTCTTCATGTTCCACACTAAAATAAACATTAAAATATTCTGCGAGATAATAATACATTTTGGTTAACCTGCGTTATAGGGCCAGTCACCCTTGGCGACTTTTCTAAAATGTCGCCAATTCGAAATGAGAACAAACTTCGGGGTTTTCAAAATAATTCATTGAAATCAATGTTTTAAAGGTGAAAAATTACATAAAAATCACAAAAATCATCGTTGTTTGAAAAATTTTTAATGCTTAAAACTTTCTTTATGGTTGCCGAAATCGGGTTTTGGCACCGAGTTATCAGATTTAGTGGAAAATCAGGGTGACCCACTAAGGCAGATTAACTTAAATTTAAATTTTATTCAAAACAGCAGCAGAGTAGTTATTGACATTTTATTATTTGCGATTTCAATTGAATCCGTTTTCTACAGTCATTAGTTTTAAAATTAGTTATATAACTAGCTTTAGTTATCTCTTCAAAAGAGTTAAACAATTCATTTAAACTCTCTACAATAGTTTTATAGAGAAATAATAGGTTTTAATTATCTGTACTATATAGTTAAGTAAAAAATAGGTTTTTTTATG